>JARQOC010000706.1:62500-64245 GCA_033576535.1 Allobates femoralis | reverse complement strand
GGGGTTGGGGGTTTTTTATGTTTTAAGGTTTCGGGTTTTTTTTCAGCAGTGTATAAATACAATCCTAGATGACCAATGACTTTAGTAATTTTAAAAGGGAAATTAAAACAAGGAAAAGTAATGAAAAACACTTACTATGGTGAAAAAAATCCCGCAAAAAATTTTCCGCTGCAAAATTCATCAAAAAAAAAAAAAAAAAGGGTAGACAGCGCTCTAAAGTAAAGTTCAAACACTTCTCTTTTTGGTCCATAGTGACCATGATGTTTTGGTTCAAAGTCATTTATGGGCCAATAAAGTGAAGTATTCAAACTTTGAGAGTGATGTTGTATGTGTATATATTATAAATATATATATAAAATATATAATATTATGTATATATATGTATATGCTCACACTGGAGAGAAGGGATGGGCCATGCCTTGGAACTTGGGCCCCCTAATATTTTAAGACCCTAGCAATGCACCGGGAGGGACATAATGTTAGTGCTGATGTCATGACCCATCCATTACTTTTTTAGTAACTGAACACTCTTGTAAAAAATAAAGATAAACTGTATGACTACCACAAAATATCAGAATCACCAAAGGGGTGATGCCACAAAATATATCTATGCATTTTTTCTGTTGCTTCATACAATACATGTATGCTTTTCAGTTCTTTTGCTTAAATCAGTATGAAAAAATGCTGTGTTGACAGGTAAAATCAGGTAATTGATCCCCCTCTCTCTTATTTTTTTTTCTTTTACTTCTTTGTCCGTTAGGCACACAGGTTAGGCAGTAAGCTTTTCGCTCTTGTCCCGTCTGCTTTCGCATGCACGACTGTAAGTGGGGAAGAAGGCATTACCCATTTTATGGAAGACAGACAAGAAGTGCCCTGGGCGCTTGGAGCATGAGGATGTGGAGGGGGCTCCGCTCTGTACAACAAAGGATCTAGCCCCCCAATGCCAAGTACAGAGTAAGGGGGGAAAACTAGCTCTTCACCCCTATGGGTGCCGCGTCCTTTATGCAAAGAGTGCAAAGAGTTTCCCAAATTTACAAATGTCTTTAATTGTCAGGGACCTACAAAGTGTAACACTAACCTTCAAGCCCCCAAATTTTTCACCCTTCCCTACCCTCAGTCTAACCCATTACCCTCACATGACATATTCTATCCACTAAACTCATTTCTGTGCACCTGTCCCTCAAGCACTATGCACCAAAATCTTCATTCTCCCCTAGAACCCTGACCCTCAGTCTAACCCCAACCCTCAGTCTTAACCCTAACCCTTAGTCTAACCCTACCCCCTACCCTCAGTCTAACCCTAACCCTACCCTCAGTCTAACCCTAACCCTAACCCTACCCTCAGTCTAACCCTAACCCTACCCTCAGTCTAACCCTAACCCTAACCTTAACCCTACCCTCAGTCTAACCCTAACCCTAACCCTACCCTCAGTTTAACCCTAACCCTAACCCTAACCCTAATCCTCATCTCCCCCTATAACCCTAACCCTAACCCTAATCCTCGTCTCCCCCTATAACCCTAACCCTACCCTCAGTCTAACCCTAACTCTCAGTCTAACCCTAACCCTACCCTCAGTCTAACCCTAACCCTAACTCTAATCCTACCCTCAGTCTAACCCTAACATTAACCCTCTGTCTAACCACAACCCCTAGTCTAATCCTAACCATACCCTCTGTCTAACCCTCAGTCTAACCCTAACTGTAACCCTAACCCCAACCTTCGTCGCCCCTAGAACCCTGACCCT
>JARQOC010000706.1:0-55000 GCA_033576535.1 Allobates femoralis | reverse complement strand
TTCAGGTGGGGACTTGTTCTCTTTATCACTAGCACCACCTACTGGGTGAATACGGTGGTGCCTAGTGGCCGGGGCTGGAATGGCAGGTTCAGGTGGGGACTTGTTCTCTTTATCACTAGCACCACCTACTGGGTGAATACGGTGGTGCCTAGCGGCAGTAATGGCAGGAGCAGGTATAGGTGGGGATGTGACAGGCGTACTGGCCAGTTTAGCAAATGCTGGATAGCCACAGGCTGAGAAACATTGCATGTATGTTGTAATTATGTCTTCTCATGGTTTCCATTGATGCTGCAGCTGTACCTCTTCATTATTCCTCCATCAATATAACTTATTTTTGGGGTTATTTTAGCAGTCTCAGTATTGTGAGTGTGAGGAGGTCTATAGTAACAGTGTTCTTACCTTTGTCTCAATGGACTTGGAAGACGCTTTCTTGGAGTCGGTCTTTGACAAAGTGGCATCGGCCAGGTGGTAGGCAGCGGTCACCACCAGCAGGGCATTCAGCAGCTTCATTCTTCACACCGGACCTCACTGCAACAAGAATACGAGGACAGTGACACAGCAGATACAAAGCAGAGCCCGGAGATTTTGCTATTGAAGTGTGGGAGGGAGCCTGGCACAATGCTGGAGGCGATGTCTGGCCATCTAGCCCTTCATTGCTACCAGCAGCTTCTGTATCTGTGCAGAGGAAAACACTAGCACAGATCTGACCCACATTGTACAGCAACAACCCGAACCCACCCACCCACCATAAAGATTGCTGGACACATATACAAATATACATATAACAGTGGAGATGAGTCCTCTGCGCTATTAAACCTTACATCCATTGTAGTAACTGTGTGGGCAGAAAAATGAATCAATCTAATGCAGGGAAATGCAGAGCGGACGCCAAGAGCTCGCAATCTGCTTACTTTTCTTTCTGAAGAAATAGTTCCACGCTTGTCTGTTAGCTGAATAAGGAATCGTAGTTCATCCCCATTCACTTAACGGGTTATTCCCATCTAATAATGCTGGGAGATATCCTATCGTTATATGATAGCTGGGGGCCCCTCCTTAAGGCTTAAAGGGGGTTGAACCACAAACAAAGTTCATTTTAATCAACAGATCTTGAAATAATAATTGCCACAATTGGATGTTTAAAAAAATGTTTCTGTGCAGAGATAATCTCATATGTGTCCCTGCTATGTACTGTGTAATGGATGTGTCTAACTGTACAGGGACATGGTCTGATCATACCACATCTCCTGTGCTGATATAATCTTATATATGTGTCCCTGCTATGTACAGTGTAATGGATGTGTCTGACCGTACAGGGACATAGTCTGACCATATCACATCTCCTGTGCTGAGATAATCTTATATATGTGTCCCTGCTATGTACAGTACATGTCAGAGTGACGTTACGGGCACTGTTTGGCCGCTTGTGGTCATGTGATACATATCACACGCCCGTGACGTCACTCTGACATCATGCCAGGTCCTGGCAGGACGATACATCACTTTGCCTCTGCACCGGAGACCGCAAAAAGGTGTCATAAAGGGTAAGTATGAATTTGTTATTATTTTTCATACCTCTGGCTTTGTTTAATTTGGTTTATTATATTAATATACACTGTGAGATCTAATGGGGGCTGGCAGACATGTCACAGGGAGGAGGAACAGGATTCTTCCTCCCCTCTGTGACATCAGATCTCCCCCCGGGCCGTAAAAAAATCGCAGTGTGTGAGAAGCACTGATTATTTTTTTGCGCGGGTAAAGTAAGCACCTGCGCAAAAAAGCGCAAAAAAAACACAAAAAAAAGTGCAATGTGTGAACAAAGCCTAAAGGTACCGTCACACACAGAGATATATTGCTCACAGATCCCTGGTTGCAGTGAAATCATGGACACATTGTTACATTTGTACACAGCCACAAAATAGAACAATATGTCCATGATTTCACTGCAACCAGTGAGTTGAAAGCAATAACTGCACAGATATCTGTGTGTAACGGTAGCTTAAGCCCCTATGTATCTAATATGTCACATGGGTGATAGCTGTATATTAGAGTCAAGCAATAATTGCACTACGCTATTCTGGCATCAAGGTCGGTGCTGTGTGTGGTGGAGTCTCAGCTGGCGCTTAAATTCCAGCATCCCTGGTGCCTCTGGTGTTTACAAGGACCCCGTCACACTAAGCGAGTTCGCTAGCGAGATTGTGGTTTAGTCACAAATTTGATGACGCAACAGTGACCTCGCCAGTGTGTGACACTTAGCAGCGACCGGGCCCCCGCTGTGAGATCGCAGGTCGTGTCAGAGTCACCTGGACCATTTTTTGATTGTTGGGGTCCCACTGGGCAGCCGCATCGCTGTGTTTGACAGGGATAACGACCAACGACCTCAATACCACAGGTCTGAGAAACAGGGTCCCAACGACCTCCGGATCATTCCGGATCGTTGCGGTGTCACTGGTGAGATCTGACTGTTTGACATTTCACCAGTGACCTCATAGCGACGCACCAGAGATCCCTACCAGGTCGTATCGCTGTCGGGATCGCTGGTGCGTCACCAAGTGTCACAGTACCCTAATGTCATGACACCATGTGAGGCCGAGCCACCTGGTGTAATGCGGCATCACAATGTCACACAGGGTATACTGCGGGACCCTGGACATGAACCACTGAACCAGGAAATCTTCTGTTAGGCCACAGACGGCACACTGAGGATCTGGTGAGATTTTACCTCAGGATTTGTAGACAAAGTGGAGTGGAACAATCAGAGGAAAAGTATAATAGAAACACATCACAACTTCTGTATTATCACCCACTCCTGGTTTTCTCTTACAAATACTGAGGTAAAAATCTCACCAAATCCTCAATGTGTGCATGTGGCCTTAATGGTATATTCCAGCTCTATTAGGCCACATGTACACATTGAGGATTTGGTGAGATTTCACCTCAGTATTTGTAGACAAAACCAGCAGTGGGTGATAATACAGAAATGGTGACGTGTTTCTATTATACGTTTCCCCATTATTTGAAAGAGAAAACCAGGAGTGGATCAATCAGAGGTAAAGTCTAATAGAAACACGTCACCACTTCTGTATTTATCACCCACTGCTGGGATTGTCTACAAATAGTGAGGTAAAAACTCACCAAATACTCAATGTGTGCATGTGGCCTTAGAGGTTTCTGCCTCTGGTCAGTGCACAGCAGGATTCTGGCCTGGTGGGAAAGCTATTTGCACACATTTTCCTATGGAGCATTGCCTATATGACTCCATAATAGAGGAGTCTCTACAATAACCAGATACTGACATGTCGTGTTCAGGGTGCGGATGACAATGTGTGGTATGTAATCATCCGCATGCGTACATATCATACACACAAGTGAATGGACGCACACCCATCTGCAGCCGAGCGCATCACCGTGTGCCCCCATGTTAACCATAGGGATGCGCAGGGTCTGCACTCAGCTTGCACTTCCCTGCCGCAGTACGCAGAGGTGGGGAGCACAAGTGTGAAGCCGGCCTTCGATAAACTCACAGGAGCGGTGTGCTGACAGCCTGGAGCTCAGCAATGTCTTTAAATATATCCCCGGTGCACAATAAAAGAAGAGAGATGATTATCCTTTTTGTGTTTTTTATTTTTGAAGGTGAAAAACAGGTTGTATCACACAACGTTTCGGCTCCAGTTGAGCCTTTCTCAAGTGAGTCTTCTGTACATATAGAAAGGGGGTTTGTGGTTCAGTTCCCACATGAGCAACTGCTCAGGCCAGTACCTGCCTGTTTGAGGTACTCAGCATATGACTCCGTCCTTTGTGTCAGTGCAGCAGCATGGTGGCTGGTCTGGGTGGATGGACAGGAGCCCTGATTCCTATCACGACAACATCTTTTATGCCCCACCACATCAGACATTCTCCTACCCTGGGAGCCTTCAAAAGAGGCCTGAAGACCCACCTGTTCCGCCAAGCCTACCACCTGCAATAAGACCTGGCCCACCACACCGCCTCACGACTGGAATTTCCCCCTCCCACTGTATCCCCACCCGCCCCTCATAGACTGTGAGCCCTTGTGGACAGGATCTCTCCCCTCTTGTATCAGTACATTAGAATTGTCCACATTTATTGTTACTTGTATTGTTACTAATGTAAAGCGGCCGTCACACGCAACGATTTCTTGCCCGATATCGTTTAAGTGATCTCCTTTTTGATCGCTTAAGCGATATCGTTTTGGCATCGTTGCATGTAATCAAGCGATTTTACTATGTAAAATCGCTTGATCGTGACATCGCTGATCTGAGCTCCGGAGCTCAGATCTAGCGATGAACGATGTCACGATCTGCTTCATCGTGGTGTATAACACCACGATGAACGATCTCCCAGCGGCAGAGCCTATGCTGGGAGATGGTAACTATGGTACACGTCGGGTTAGGGTGCTTTCACATCTGCGTTTTTCGTAATTCGCGGCAGATGCGGTGAAAAAACCGCATCTGCCGCGTTTACCGCATAACCGTTCCACTTGCGGCGCGGTTGCGGTTTTTTTCGCGGCCGCACCTGCCGCAAGTGCAAAACCGCACTTGCCGCACCTGCCGCAAGTATGCCTATACTTTGCATAGAAAAAACCGCAACCGCGCCGCAAGTGGAACGGTTATGCGGTAAACGCGGCAGATGCGGTTTTTTCACCGCATCTGCCGCGAATTACGAAAAACGCAGATGTGAAAGCACCCTTACTAAGCGACGCGCGGCCCTAGTAACCCGATGTGTACCATAGTAACCAGCGATCTCGCTGCTCCACATCGCTGGTGAGTCTGTCTGTGTGACAGCTCACCAACGATGTGAGCGATATTGTAAGCGATTGCGTGTGCACGTGATCGCTTACAATATCGCTAGCGATGTCGCCATGTGTGACGGCCGCTTTACTTGTCCTAGTCTGCCCTCTTAATATGTAAAGCGCCATGGAATATTATGGCGCTATATAAATAAATAATATAATAATAATTCCTGCTATTTTTTACATTATTTCAGTGAGTGCTGAGATTCTGGACAATTACATTCCCCCAATAAAAGAAAAAAGATTAATTTTTTATATGTTTCAAGGTGGTTTTTTTTTTCCCAATCTTTGCGCAGACTATAGATTGTTAAAATATATATAATTACACACTGGAAATATTCTAATTCAATTTTTATATAATCTTTATATAGATTTGCCAGTCGCCTCTGTCACACACTTTCGGCGATTGTGTCGCTATCCCACAATCCACCGCGGTACAGATAGTGGATTGTGGGATAGTGACAAGTGACAAACACGTTACCTCTACTGTCGGGAGGTCAGCAGCGACGCAGCCGGGAGATCGGAAGTACGCCAGCCGCCATATTAGAACACCCTATTATGGGTATTCCGATATGGCGGCCGGATCCAAATCTTCCGCCAAACTGCGCGGCACCGCTTATTGGCTGAGCTGCTACCGGCTGAGCAAATGAGCAGTGCCAAGAGGTATTTGAATCCTGCGCCGCTCATTGGCTGAGCCGACGGCAGCTCAGGCAATGAGTGGTGCCGCACGGCTTTGGCGGGGAATTCAATCCTGCGCTGCTCATTGGCTCAAACTGCAGCCAATGAAAGGCACAGGATTCAAAATCCCCCACCATCATACAGTGCTAACCACTGAGACACCATACTGTGCTTACCACTGAGCCACCGTATACAGTGCTAACCACTCAGGCACAGTATACAGTGCTAACCACTGAGCCACCATATACAGTGCTAACCACTGAGCCACCATATACAGTGCTAACCACTCAGGCACAGTATACAGTGCACACCACTGAGCCACCGTATACAGTGCACACCACTGAGCCACCATATACAGTGCTAAACACTAAGTCACTATACAATGCTATTTACTGAGCCACCGTATACAGTGCTAACCACTGAGCCACAGTATGCAGTGCTAACCACTGAACCACCATATACAATGCTAACCACTGAGCCACCATATACAGTGCTAACCACTGAACCACCATATACAGTGCTAACCACTGAACCACCATATACAGTGCTAACCACTGAGCCACCATATACAGTGCTAACCACTGAGCCACCATATACAGTGCTAACCACTGAGCCACCATATACAGTGCTAAACACTAAGTCACTATACAATGCTATTTACTGAGCCACAGTATACAGTGCTAACCACTGAACCACCATATACAGTGCTAACCACTGAGCCACCATATACAGTGCTAACCACTGAACCACCATATACAGTGCTAACCACTGAGCCACCATATACAGTGCTAACCACTGAGCCACCATATACAGTGCTAACCACTGAGCCACCATATACAGCGCTAACCACTGAGCCACCATATACAGCGCTAACCACTGAGCCACCATATACAGCGCTAACCACTGAGCCACCATATACAGCGCTAACCACTGAGCCACCATATACAGCGCTAACCACTGAGCCACCATATACAGCGCTAACCACTGAGCCACCATATACAGCGCTAACCACTGAGCCACCATATACAGCGCTAACCACTGAGCCACCATATACAGCGCTAACCACTGAGCCACCATATACAGCGCTAACCACTGAGCCACCATATACAGCGCTAACCACTGAGCCACCATATACAGCGCTAACCACTGAGCCACCATATACAGCGCTAACCACTGAGCCACCATATACAGCGCTAACCACTGAGCCACCGTATACAGCGCTAACCACTGAGCCACCGTATACAGCGCTAACCACTGAGCCACCGTATACAGCGCTAACCACTGAGCCACCGTATACAGCGCTAACCACTGAGCCACCGTATACAGCGCTAACCACTGAGCCACCGTATACAGCGCTAACCACTGAGCCACCATATACAGCGCTAACCACTGAGCCACCGTATACAGCGCTAACCACTGAGCCACCGTATACAGCGCTAACCACTGAGCCACCATATACAGCGCTAACCACTGAGCCACCATATACAGTGCTAACCACTGAGCCACCATATACAGTGCTAACCACTGAGCCACCATATACAGTGCTAACCACTGAGCCACCATATACAGTGCTAACCACTGAGCCACCATATACAGTGCTAACCACTGATCCACCATATACAGCGCTAACCACTGAGCCACCATATACAGCGCTAACCACTGAGCCACCATATACAGCGCTAACCACTGAGCCACCTTATACAGCGCTAACCACTGAGCCACCGTATACAGTGCTAACCACTGAGCCACCGTATACAGTGCTAACCACTGAGCCACCGTATACAGTGCTAACCACTGAGCCACCGTATACAGTGCTAACCACTGAGCCACCGTATACAGTGCTAACCACTGAGCCACCATATACAGTGCTAACCACTGAGCCACCGTATACAGTGCTAACCACTGAGCCACCGTATACAGCGCTAACCACTGAGCCACCGTATACAGCGCTAACCACTGAGCCACCGTATACAGCGCTAACCACTGAGCCACCGTATACAGTGCTAACCACTGAGCCACCATATACAGTGCTAACCACTGAGCCACCATATACAGTGCTAACCACTGAGCCACCATATACAGTGCTAACCACTGAGCCACCATATACAGTGCTAACCACTGAGCCACCATATACAGTGCTAACCACTGAGCCACCATATACAGTGCTAACCACTGAGCCACCATATACAGTGCTAACCACTGAGCCACATCACAGTGCTACCTACTAAGCCACCATATGCAGTGCTAACCACAGAGCAACCGTACATTGCTAACCACTGAGCTGAGCCAGATTAAATCTCCCGCCAATACTGTGCTACTCAGCTGACTGGTCGAGCACTGCCCGGCGCGTGACCAATCAGCTGAGCAACGCGGTATTGGTGGGAGATTTAAACCTGCCCGCCAATATTGCTCAGTTGATTGGTCGAGGGCTACGCAGCGCTCGACCAATCAGCTGAGCAGTATTGGCGGGCAGGTTTAAATCTCCAGCCAATACAGCGCTGCTCAGCTGATTGATCAAGTGCCGGGCAGCGTGCAACCAATCAGCTGAGCAGCGCGGTATTGGCGGGAGATGACCAATCAGCTGAGCGTTATTGGCGAGCAGGTTTACATCTCCTGCCAATACTGTGCTGCTCAGCTGATTGGTCGAGCGCTGGATGGCGCTCAGCAAATCAGCCAAGTAGCGTGGTATTGGCAGGAGATTAAAGCTGGCTCAGCTCAGTGGTTACCACTGTGCTGAGCACTGTGCGGCGGTGGCTCAGCGGTGAGCACAGTGCTGACAGCCTGGAGCTCAGCAATGTCCCTGCATGAAGTACAGACAACACAGATCAGCTGCAGCCATGTTACACAGGGTCACTGTAGGCCGCGCCCCCTATCTGGCAGTATTCACACTGATCTCACACAATGAGCTGCAGACACAGTCTAGTGGGGACGTCTTGTGGAAGCTGGTTAAATGGTTTCCTTCTCGATTTCATTAATAAGGTATATTTGAAAGTGTATTATAATCACTTGCTCTACATTAATATAACAGAAAACTATAAATGGCAGTTACATGTAAGATAAAGCTGTACAAATGCTTTTTGGTCTCATGCTTATTGTTAGGGGATTGTTCACTTTTTGGGACTTTTTTTATTTACAATTAAATGTAGGATTTTTGGGCTAAAAATGATGTTTGCCCATAGAGTTTCATTACAAATGTTGCATGGTTCGTCCTGTGTACTGTACTGCACTGTGCATTATTGGATGCTGTGAGGTAACTGAGAATCCATCAGTGAGCTCTGTGTTATCTCAGCTGCTCCAAGTGGGCAGACGACACGGCAGGCGACAGGGCACACTACAGGACACACTACGGGGCACACTACAGGGCACACTACAGGACACACTACAGGGCACACTGCAGGGCACACTACAGGACACACTACAGGACACACTACGGGACACACTACGGGACACACTACGGGGCACACTACGGGGCACACTACGGGGCACACTACGGGGCACACTACGGGGCACACTACGGGGCACACTACGGGACACACTACGGGACACACTACAGGGCACACTACAGGGCACACTGCAGGGCACACTACAGGGCACACTGCAGGGCACACTACAGGGCACACTACAGGGCACACTACAGGACACACTACAGGGCACACTACAGGACACACTACAGGGCACACTACAGGACACACTACAGGGCAGCTGAGTGCAGCAGGGAGTAGACAGACTGATGAAGTAAAAGGCTGCACAGTGCATCATCACTCATCTCTACTGCAACATTTATTATTAAGCCCAAACTACATGAATGTAAGAGAAGAAGCCTCTAAATACAGACAATCCTGCCATTACCCATCACCACATCTGCAGTAATAGGGCAAGAAGCCCCGGATGTTCCTGCTTCAATTGCAGCTGAATGTCCCCATAGAGCAGCTCCAGGACCCGAATATGCCCAGATCACACTGACTGCAGAGTGTGGAGGGACCGCCTGTACCCAGCATGCACCGCTCCGGACACACCAGCCGTACAGCACACACCGGGCAAAGCACGGAGCACCGGGGACAACTCTCCATGTGACATACTCACCTGACTCACTGCAGACGTCACTGTCCGCTCCTAATAAAGTTTCATTGAAGAAATAAAATCACTTCCGCCCTCACAGTGCTGACATCACACTGAGGGCAGAGGCGGTGACTGGCGACGTAAGGGGGCGCGGCCAGCGTGCGAGCGGATTGGCCGGAACACGTCACATGATCACAATGATCAGCCCATGGGTTACCGTATTATTGATGGCTGCTGCTAAATGATAGCGAATGCAGGGGGATAAGAGATCAGTGATGGTGGATGACCATGTGTATGTATACTGTATATGTGTATGTGTATGTATACTGTATATGTGTATGTATACTGTGTATGTGTATGTATACTGTATATGTGTGTGTATACTGTATATGTGTATGTGTATGTATACTGTATATGTGTATGTGTATGTATACTGTATATGTGTATGTATACTGTGTATGTATACTGTATATGTGTATGTGTATGTATACTGTATATGTGTATGTATACTGTATATGTGTATGTATACTGTATATGTATATGTGTATGTGTGTGTATACTGTATATGTGTATGTGTATGTATACTGTATATGTGTATGTATACTGTGTATGTGTATGTGTATGTATACTGTGTATGTGTATGTGTATGTATACTGTATATGTGTATGTATACTGTATACTGTATATGTGTATGTATACTGTATATGTGTATGTATACTGTATATGTGTATGTATACTGTATACTGTATATGTGTATGTATACTGTATACTGTATGTGTATGTATACTGTATATGTGTATGTATACTGTATACTGTATGTGTATGTATACTGTATACTGTATGTGTATGTATACTGTATATGTGTATGTATACTGTATATGTGTATGTATACTGTATACTGTATGTGTATGTATACTGTATATGTGTATGTATACTGTATACTGTATGTGTATGTATACTGTATATGTGTATGTATACTGTGTATGTGTATGTATACTGTATATGTGTGTGTATACTGTATATGTGTATGTATACTGTATATGTGTGTGTATACTGTATATGTGTATGTGTGTGTATACTGTATATGTGTATGTGTATGTATACTGTATATGTGTATGTATACTGTATATGTGTATGTGTATGTATACTGTATATGTGTATGTATACTGTATATGTGTATGTGTATGTATACTGTATATGTGTATGTATACTGTATATGTGTATGTATACTGTATACTGTATATGTGTATGTATACTGTATATGTGTATGTATACTGTATACTGTATGTGTATGTATACTGTATATGTGTATGTATACTGTATACTGTATGTGTATGTATACTGTATACTGTATGTGTATGTATACTGTATATGTGTATGTATACTGTATATGTGTATGTGTATGTATACTGTATATGTGTATGTATACTGTATATGTGTATGTATACTGTATGTGTATGTATACTGTATATGTGTATGTATACTGTGTATGTGTATGTATACTGTATATGTGTGTGTATACTGTATATGTGTATGTGTATGTATACTGTATATGTGTATGTGTATGTATACTGTATATGTGTATGTATACTGTGTATGTGTATGTGTATGTATACTGTATATGTGTATGTATACTGTATATGTGTATGTGTATGTATACTGTATATGTGTATGTGTATGTATACTGTATATGTGTATGTATACTGTATATGTGTATGTATACTGTATATGTGTATGTATATGTGTATGTATACTGTATATGTGTATGTATACTGTATATGTGTATGTGTATGTATACTGTATATGTGTATGTGTATGTATACTGTATATGTGTATGTATACTGTGTATGTGTATGTATACTGTATATGTGTATGTATACTGTATATGTGTATGTGTATGTATACTGTATATGTGTATGTATACTGTATATGTGTATGTGTATGTATACTGTATATGTGTATGTGTATGTATACTGTATATGTGTATGTATACTGTATATGTGTATGTATATGTGTATGTATACTGTATATGTGTATGTATACTGTATATGTGTATGTGTATGTATACTGTATATGTGTATGTGTATGTATACTGTATATGTGTATGTATACTGTGTATGTGTATGTGTATGTATACTGTATATGTGTATGTGTATGTATACTGTATATGTGTATGTATACTGTATATGTGTATGTATACTGTATATGTGTATGTGTATGTATACTGTATATGTGTATGTATAGTGTGTATGTATACTGTATATGTGTATGTATACTGTATATGTGTATGTATACTGTATATGTGTATGTGTATGTATACTGTATATGTGTATGTGTATGTATACTGTATATGTGTATGTATAGTGTGTATGTATACTGTATATGTGTATGTATACTATGTATGTGTATGTATACTGTGTATGTGTATGTATACTGTATATGTGTATGTGTATGTATACTGTGTATGTGTATGTATACTGTGTATGTGTATGTATACTGTATATGTGTATGTATACTATGTATGTGTATGTATACTGTATATGTGTATGTATACTGTATATGTGTATGTATACTATGTATGTGTATGTATACTGTATATGTGTATGTATACTGTATATGTGTATGTATACTGTGTATTTGTATGTGTATGTATACTGTATATGTGTATGTATACTGTATATGTGTATGTATACTATGTATGTGTATGTATACTGTATATGTGTATGTATACTGTGTATTTGTATGTGTATGTATACTGTATATGTGTATGTATACTGTATATGTGTATGTATACTATGTATGTGTATGTATACTGTATATGTGTATTGTGAGGCACCGCCGGCGTGATCCTCATGGCCGGGGCGCGTCACATGCAGGATCGAGGTATGATCCTGGGCACACTGGCCGGTTTGATGATAATGCTGTGTGAACCAACCTGAAAACAATGAGTTCATGAGCCTAATGAGCGGCAGTGAGAGTGAGAGGAGTCCATGAGGAATAGGATGTGATGAGTGAGTGCTGACAACCCGGAACACAGGGAGTTAACCTGAGCTGTGTGGAAGCTGATGATTAGCAGCTGAGGGGGTGTGTCCATGTGGGAGTGGCTGGCACGATAAGAGGCCGGCCACCTGAGTGATTGTGATGAATGCTGGAAGCTCAGATTGATGCTGGAAGCAGAGATAGAGTCTGGAAGCTGAGACCAGCCTGAGAGCTGAGCAGAGCCAGTCTGTGTGAGGGACTGGTGACTGCAAGTGCATGCCGCCATGATTGAGATGGTGAAGGGAGCATGCTAGCTCCATGCCGGTGCCGAGGTCCGAGGTTGGGAGCACCTGGTGGGGAAGCCGTGGCTGAACCCGGTGGAGACTGGTCCGGGCGTGGAGGGAACCACGTCCGGGAAAGGAGCCTTGGGGGACGCTTGGTGGACCCGTTATACAGGTAGCGAGACCCGGATCCGTGCCCGGTAAGACAGCGGTTCCCGTGTAACGGAGTGAGCCGTGTGTGATTAATGCCAGGTGGGCATAGACCGCCTTTAGGTCCGAGTCAGAGTGCTCAGTTAAAGGACCTGATGAATCCGAACGTGTTTAAGCTATGTGTAGTAGGGCTTAGGTAATGGCCCTGAATGAGAGATGATGACCTATGTAAGACCCATGTATAAAGATGTGGAGAGACAGTGACCCAGCTGGTATGGATGATGTTGGAGGCGTTCCGTCCTTGGGACGAGAGGGAGGCTTGCCCTGCTGCTTGCAGAGGGTACCTGATCCCTCAACCACGACCTCTAATGGTGTGGGTGTGCCTGTGGTGCCAGAGACAGGGGTAATAGGGCTCCTAGTAGGTATCGGATGTGGTTCCCGTGTACTATGGTTTGCCAATCCCTGTAATGGGCCATGGAGGGGCCACAGTCCATGGATGTGGGCTGTGTGCAGGTGTGTGATCCATGGACGTTTGAATGATGGATCACATACGGTGTGTAAGGACCCGGTCAGGCAGGATTCCTGACTACGGGTGAATGTATATCATCATGCTGGGGTGACTAAAGCCAGGCGGCAGGTACCGCCATTGGGACCCACAGGGCCCGTTGAGGCGTATGTAACGAAGGTCAGAAGCAGGGGTTAGAAGGGCTCCCGTATAGGGTAACGCGTGGTTAGGCCGGAGGCCGCAGCCCCACGGGTTACTAGGGTTTGCCAATCCCTGTTATGAACCCGGAAGGGTCATCATCGTACTGTAACTTATGTATAGTGTAAGTAGGCCGGAGGCCGTAGCCACCATGGGAGCTGTTAGTAGAGCTCCAATGGGGACAGAGATGGTTACAGGTCCCGGGTTACTATAAAACGTTATGTGCAATATAAGTGTTATGTGATGTTCAATGTAAATGTATGGTGTATTTATGTAAAGTGTTGTTAATCAATGTGATATGTGTCAAACATGCTACCCGGGTTATGTGATTAATATGTGAAAATAAACGGGTAGACATTGGTTAACCTTATAAACACGTGTTCTTGTCGTTTTGCAAGCGGGTTCCCCGGTTGCTACCTCACAGTATGTATACTGTGTATGTGTATGTATACTGTATATGTGTATGTATACTGTATATGTGTATGTGTATGTATACTGTATATGTGTATGTATACTATGTATGTGTATGTATACTGTGTATGTGTATGTATACTGTATATGTGTATGTGTATGTATACTGTATATGTGTATGTATACTATGTATGTGTATGTATACTGTATATGTGTATGTATACTGTGTATGTGTATGTATACTGTGTATGTGTATGTATACTATGTATGTGTATGTATACTGTATGTGTATGTATACTGTATATGTGTATGTATACTGTATATGTGTATGTATAGTATGTATGCTCTATATATATATGTGTATGTATACTGTATATGTGTATGTGTATGTATACTGTATATGTGTATGTATACTATGTATATGTGTATGTATACTATGTATATGTGTATGTATACTATGTATATGTGTATGTATACTGTGTATGTATACTGTGTATGTGTATGTATACTGTGTATGTATACTGTGTATGTATACTGTGTATGTGTATGTATACTGTATATGTGTATGTATACTGTGTATGTGTATGTATACTATGTATATGTGTATGTATACTATGTATATGTGTATGTATACTATGTATATGTGTATGTATACTGTGTATGTATACTGTGTATGTGTATGTATACTGTGTATGTATACTGTGTATGTATACTGTGTATGTATACTGTGTATGTATACTGTGTATGTGTATGTATACTGTGTATGTGTATGTATACTGTGTATGTGTATGTATACTGTGTATGTATACTATGTATATGTGTATGTATACTATGTATATGTGTATGTATACTGTGTATGTATACTGTGTATGTGTATGTATACTGTGTATGTATACTGTGTATGTGTATGTATACTGTGTATGTGTATGTATACTGTATATGTGTATGTATACTGTGTATGTATACTGTGTATGTGTATGTA
The DNA here is from genome assembly GCA_033576535.1 of Allobates femoralis. Classification (NCBI taxonomy): domain Eukaryota; kingdom Metazoa; phylum Chordata; class Amphibia; order Anura; family Aromobatidae; genus Allobates; species Allobates femoralis. The sequence continues at coordinate 39,950 of JARQOC010000706.1, read as the reverse complement.
TACTGTGTATGTATACTGTGTATGTGTATGTATACTGTGTATGTATACGTATACTGTGTATGTATACTGTGTATGTATACTGTGTATGTATACTGTGTATGTATACTGTGTATGTATACTGTGTATGTATACTGTGTATGTATATGTGTATGTATACTGTGTATGTATACTGTGTATGTGTATGTATACTGTGTATGTGTATGTATACTGTGTATGTATACTGTGTATGTGTATGTATACTGTGTATGTATACTGTGTATGTGTATGTATACTGTGTATGTGTATGTATACTGTGTATGTATACTGTGTATGTGTATGTATACTGTATATGTGTATGTATACTATGTGTGCTCTATATATGGTGTATGTATATGTATATGTGTATAAGTGCATGTATAGTACAGTGTTGGCCAAAAGTATTGACACCCTGCAATTCTGTCAGATAATCCTCAGTCTCTTCCTGAAAATGATTGCAATCACAAATTCTTTGCTATTATTATCTTCATTTAATTTGTCTTCAATGAAAAAACACAAAAGAGAATGAAGCAAAAAGCAAAACATTGATCATTTCACACAAAACTCCAAAAATGGGCCGGACAAAAGTATTGGCACCCTCAGCCTAATACTTGGTTGCACAACCTTTAGCCAAAATAACTGCGATCAACCGCTTCCGGTAACCATCATTGAGTTTCTTTCAATGCTCTGCTGGAATTTTACACCATTCTTCTTTGGCAAACTGCTCCAGGTCCCTGATATGTGAAGGCGCCTTCTCCAAACTGCCATTGTTACATCTCTCCACAGGTGATCTATGGGATCCAGGTCTGGACTCATTGCTGCCACCTTACAAGTCTCCAGTGCTTTCTCTCACACCATTTTCTAGGGCTTTTTGAAGTGTGTTTTGGGTCATTGTCCTGCTGGAAGACCCATGACCTCTGAGGGAGACCCAGCTTTCTCACACTGGGCCCTACATTATGCTGCACAATGTGTTGGTAGTCTTCAGACTTCATAATGCCATGCACACGGTCAAGCAGTCTAGTGCCAGAGGCAGCAAAGCAACCCCAAAACATCAGGGAGCCTCCACCATATCTGACTGTAGGGACCGTGTTCTTTTCTTTGAATGCCTCTTTTTTTCTCCTGTAAACTCTATGTTGATGCCTTTGCCCATAAATTTCTACTTTTGTCTCATCTGACCAGAGAACATTCTTCCACAACGTTTTAGGCTTTCTCAGGTAAGTTTTGGCAAACTCCAGCCTGGCTTTTTTATGTCTCGGGGTAAGAAGTGGGGTCTTCCTGGGTCTCCTACCATACAGTCCTTTTTCATTCAGACACTGACGGATAGTACGGGTTAACACTGTTGTACCATTGGACTGCAGGGCAGCTTGAACTTGTTTGGATGTTAGTCGAGGTTCTTTATCCACCATCCGCACAATCTTACGTTGAAATCTCTCGTCAATGTTTCTTTTCCGTCCACATCTAGGGAGGTTAGCCACAGTGCCATGGGCTTTACACTTCTTGATGACACTGCGCATGGTAGACACAGGAACCTTCAGGTCTTTGGAGATGGACTTGTAGCCTTGAGATTGCTCATGCTTCCTCACAATTTGGTTTCTCAAGTCCTCAGACAGTTCTTTGGTCTTCTTTCTTTTCTCCATGCTCAATGTGGTAACACAAGGACACAGGACAGAGGTTGAGTCAACTTTAATAGCAAAGAATTTGTGATTGCAATCATTTTCAGGTGGAAACTGACTATTATCTGACAGAATTGCAGGGGTGTCAATACTTATGGCCATGACTGTATATATACATCTCTGGCAAAAATTAAGAGACCACTGCAAAATTTTCAGTTTCTCTGATTTTTCTCTTTCTAGGTATATTTTTGAGTAAAATGTACATTGTTCTTTTATTCTATAAACTACTGACAACATATCTAAAGATTTTGTATTTATTTGCAGCAAATGAGAAATTGTCAAAATAATAAAAAAGAAACATCAGACCTTAAATAATGCAAAGAAAACAAGTCAGGGGCGGACTGGCTTAGGTGGCAGGGAGGCATCTGCCCCCCAGGCCGGTGGTATTGTCCCAGTTTAGGGCCAAAGCCGCCGCAATGACAGCAGGACCCGGGAAGCAGGTGGCGGGCCGTGGCAGGCAGCGGGGTGGAGGCCGGTAAATAAAGCAGCACCCCTTCCCCCCCCTGCTCTTCACCTGGCTAGCTCCATTAGCACCCCCCCCCCGGTCCTCGCTTGGGCTCCGGCTGGAAGAAGTAGACTGCCCTCCAGGGCATGGTCTGCCAACCGACCCCTGAAACAAGTTTATATTCATTTAGAAACAACAGTGTTTAACTCAGGAAGAGTCCAGAAATCAATATTTGGTGGAATAACCATGAATTTTATTCACAGCTTTTGTGCGTCTTGGACGCTTTCCACCAGTCTTTCTCACTGCTTTTGGGTGACCTTATGCCGCTCCTGGCACAATAATGTCAGTAGTTCTTCATTGTTTGATGGCTTGTGACTATCCATCTTCCTCTTCATTATATTCCAGAGGTTTTCAATGGGGTTCAGGTCTGGAGATTGGGCTGGCCATGACAGGTTCTTGATGTGGTGCTCCTTCATCCGCACATTGATTGACCTAGCTGTGTGGCATGGGGCATTGTCCTGCTGGATAAACCAGTCCTCAGAGTTGGGGCACATTGGCTGAGCAGAAGGAAGCAAGTGATTACAAGGATAACCTTGTATGCGGCTTGATTCGTGTGTCCTTCACAAATATTAACCTGCCCAATTCCAGCCTTGCTGAAGCATCCCCAGATCATCACCGATTCTCCACCATATTCAAAGTGAGTGTAAGACACTGTGGCTTGTACGCATCTCCAGGTCTCCATATAACCATTAGATGACCTATATCTGCAGGTAAGTAGAATTTGGGGATGACAAGTTTCCTTTAATAAACCTTTTATAGACAGCTAATTTGCAGATATCACTTTGGTAGGTAAGGTTGGCTTCAACCACGGTTTTGTGCATTAGGTTCTGTCTGGCTTGAACTGGACCGAATCTGATCCGGTTTTGCTCCCCATGTATCCCTATAGTGCCGAATTGGTCCTATTTGACCATCCGATTTTGTGTATAGTGTGCTGGATTGGTTTTTGTCCAGTTTTTCATTGTGCCCAAAATCGCAGCCTGCAGCATTTTTTTGCTCTGATGAAAAAAATTGGACAGAAACGGATCTGGGGCAATCCGGCACCCATAACATGGGAGTCTGTGGGTGCTGGATGCATGAAAAAATCGGATTTTTTTCCAGATCCATTTTTTTGCACAAAGCATGCTCAGAAATCCTGCTGTTCTAACTTCAGCACCATGGACAGCAGTATTTCATGCACAGGCTGTGAATTAAAGGGATCCTGTCACCTCCAAAATGCCTCCTAAGCTATCAAAACACGTCCCTGCAGCATCCTATCACTAATCTCAAACTCCTTTTGTCTCCTAAAAGCATCCTGTGAAAGTGCATAAAAACGTTTTAATACTCCCTCATCATTGATTATAATTAGCAGGAGCTATATTCTTTAGTCACTAGGGGGTGCTGTTTTGCAGCTCCAGGATCCAGCCTCTCTCTGTCTGTGCTGCTGTGAAACTGAAACTGAAGGCAGGACTAATGATTTGCATTCTGTGAGTGATAGAGAGGGGGGTGGGTAAAGCCTGCACATCACAGCAGAACACACAGAGAGAGGGTGGATCCTGGAGCTGCAAAACAGCCCGCCCTGGTGACTAAAGAATATGGCCCCTGCTAATGAGTGAGTATTAAAACGTTTTTATGCACTTTCACAAGATGCTTTTAGGAGACAAAAGAAGTGTGAGATTAGTGATAGGAGCTGCAGGGACATGTTTTGCTAGCTTAGGAGGCGTTTTGGAGGTGACAGGATCCCTTTAAGCACCATGGACAGCGGCAGAGCAGACACAGGCAGACTTCAGCACCATGGACAGCGGCAGAAGATGAATCCTGCATAAAACCGGATTGAGGCCATATTTGCCCACACTTTCTGCTCATCCTGTCCTATCAGGTTCTGTCTGGTGGATCCTGTAAAAAACAGGATCAACCCTGAGAGGCAAAAACCGTGGTGTGAAGCCCGCCCAAACTGCTGCATCAACACATGACTGACAGCCTGCTCTGCAGCATGTGTGTGCAACGTGTGTGCACAGCAGGCTGTCAATCAAACATGTGAATAAAGAGAATATTTCAGCTCACTCCTCATATGTGATCTCAGGGGTGAGCTGAAAACTTTCATCACATTATAGTACTTGCTTTTCGTGCTCCCATTCTTGACTTAGCATCAGAAATAACTTTTTGACAGACCCGGTTGTCTGCACATGTTTTATTGTTCTGGGGCGTCTTGTTGTATATTGGATTTTTTTTTTATCCGGATTTCTATCATGGATAATAGTACTACCAATTCCAGACAGGAGTGGGCTGCCAAACTCTCTTGTAGCGGTAGTGCCATTACAACTGACGCTGGCACAGGATTACAGAGTGTGACTTGGGGGACTCGTATCTGGTGGGACCATACCACCCTGGAGAACTGTCTGTGAGGGGACTCGTATCTGGTGGGACCATACTGTCCTGGAGAACTGTCTGTGAGGGGGACTCGTATCTGGTGGGACCATACCACCCTGGAGAACTGTCTGTGAGGAGGACTCGTATCTGGTGGGACCATAACACCCTGGAGAACTGTCTGTGAGGAGGACTTGTATCTGGTGGGACCATACCACCCTGGAGAACTGTCTGTGAGGGGGACTCGTATCTGGTGGGACCATACCACCCTGGAGAACTGTCTGTGAGGGGGACTCGTATCTGGTGGGACCATACCACCCTGGAGAACTGTCTGTGAGGGGGACTCGTATCTGGTGGGACCATACCACCCTGGAGAACTGTCTGTGAGGGGGACTCGTATCTGGTGGGACCATACCACCCTGGAGAACTGTCTGTGAGGGGGACTCGTATCTGGTAGGACCATACTGTCCTGGAGAACTGTCTGTGAGGGGACTCGTATCTGGTAGGACCATACTGTCCTGGAGAACTGTCTGTGAGGAGGACTTGTATCTGGTGGGACCATACCACCCTGGAGAACTGTCTGTGAGGGGACTCGTATCTGGTAGGACCATACTGTCCTGGAGAACTGTCTGTGAGGAGGACTCGTATCTGGTGGGACCATACCACCCTGGAGAACTGTCTGTGAGGGGACTCGTATCTGGTAGGACCATACTGTCCTGGAGAACTGTCTGTGAGGAGGACTCGTATCTGGTGGGACCATACCACCCTGGAGAACTGTCTGTGAGGGGACTCGTATCTGGTGGGACCATACCACCCTGGAGAACTGTCTGTGAGGGGACTCGTATCTGGTAGGACCATACTGTCCTGGAGAACTGTCTGTGAGGAGGACTCGTATCTGGTGGGACCATACCACCCTGGAGAACTGTCTGTGAGGGGACTCGTATCTGGTAGGACCATACTGTCCTGGAGAACTGTCTGTGAGGAGGACTCGTATCTGGTGGGACCATACCACCCTGGAGAACTGTCTGTGAGGGGACTCGTATCTGGTAGGACCATACTGTCCTGGAGAACTGTCTGTGAGGGGACTCGTATCTGGTAGGACCATACTGTCCTGGAGAACTGTCTGTGAGGAGGACTTGTATCTGGTGGGACCATACCACCCTGGAGAACTGTCTGTGAGGAGGACTTGTATCTGGTGGGACCATACCACCCTGGAGAACTGTCTGTGAGGGGGACTCGTATCTGGTGGGACCATACCGCCCTGGAGAACTGTCTGCAAAATAATCTGATCCCGAGCACATTACTAATTAGAAAAATCCCAACTATTTATTCTAATGAATTTGTACAGGAAAGGAATACGATCCTATCAGAGGGGTGCACTAAATTAATCCAGTTTATTGTTCATTATGACGACATTGAACTCAAAAAAGTTCAAAATGACATTTCTATACAGAAGAATGTAATAAAAATGTGGTTTCTATTGAAAGGTTTGAATCTTTGAGTAAAGGGCCCGTTACACGCTTCAATGTCACAGTGATACGACCAACGATCCAACTTGGCCTGGATCACTTGAACGTTGTTGATTGATCACTAGTGAGATGTCACATGTACAAATATATTGAACGATGCAGCAATGATTCCGCGACAAGCCGATATTAGCAGTCGTGTGGATGCCTATGCTCCTCAGTTCAGAGTAGGCGAAGTCGTAAACGAGATCGTTATCAAGGTGTCACACTCACCGATGCTGCAGGCTGAACGGACGATCAACGACTGATTTATGGTCCTGTTAATAAACCTGCGATCAATGATCCGCCGACTTATTGCTGGTCGTATCTACGTGTCACACACAACGACGTTGCTGCACCGCCCCAAAAGCTGTGACGTACTAACAATGTCATTAACGATATCGTAGCGTGTAACGGGCCCTAGAGGAGGTTGAAGGCAAAATTGCCGATCTTGAAAACCAGATCATTTCCTACAAAAAAAAGAAAACTAGACCCCGACATTATGGACTATGAGAAGGATGAAGTATACGATCGGGGCAGGGGGGAGAAGTGGCCTCGTACTCCGAAATCCATTTTGAAGAATCGCAGAAACACGAACAAAAATAGAAATCTCAAACCTTCCCCATCACTTTCTCCTCACCTGAGACTGTGGCTTCTGACGTGTCAGTAGATGAATCTAATTATGAGACTCCGTTTACTAGTCCACAACTCCGCTACTTCAAAAGTCGCAGTAGAAGAAAGGGACGCAAACACCGTACCGCCATCAGGTTACTACGGAGTCAGAGCAAACGACAATGAATGTTAGAAATTTGTCATCTCATCAACTGTTGATCGCTGAGTAGATCTAAATGTGAGACAAAATGCACATAGGTCTTATCTCTAGGTAGAATGGGGCAATCCCCCGATGGAATTTGCTCACATGGTCTGGTTGTGTGAACAACAACCAGTATTAGTGCATTAGGGGACCGTCACACGACAATATTGCTAGGCAATTTCACTGGCAATTTGCTGGTTGCAGTGAAATCATGGACACATTGTTACATTTCTACACAGCAACAAGATAGAACAATGTATCCATGATTTCACTGCATCCAGGGAAATTGCCCAGCAATATTGCCGTGTGTGACAGTATCTTTACAGCTGCTGCTGGATCCACACCTCCACGTGTAACATGGCAAACAACTAGAAACAGGACAAAGTGCCGGTGATGGAAAAACCAGGACCCAAGAAGTCTGGTGTAATGGTGTGACTTTATTCTGACGCATTTCAGAGCAGCCTCTGCTCCTTTTTCAGGGATCAGGTTTAGGAAGGTGCAGCGGCTGCTCCGAAACGCGTCTGAATAAATTGACACCATTGCACCAGACTTTTGGGTCCCGGTTTTCCCATCCAGCAGCGCTGATCACCGGCACTTCATCCTGTTCCCGACCGCGGAGTGTAGTCTTCTCTCCAGGGGGATGAACTTTGCTCCTTTTGATCATAGGTTGGACATTTTGGACATTGTTAAGGACATAAACAAATTCATTCAGGATTTAACCATCAAAACCACTTTAGGTCAGGAGAGTCTGAGGTTACAGCCCTTCTATTAATTATTGCCAATCATTTTCAGAATCTTGATTTTTGTGAATAACAGGTTTTATTCCACCTAAAAGAATGAAATCCCTCACAGAACGGCTCTGACTAATAGTCACTGATTTTTCAACAAAGATTCCGGATTTTTATCCAGTTCAAAGTAGAAGATCTGCAATGGATACATTTCAGGACATTGTCACCAGGAAGAATCTCTGTGAAACACCTATCGAAAGGAAATCCCTCATTTAACCAAAGATGAAAGTATTGCATTGAAAAACCTAATAAAAAATTAAAATCTGGTTATAAAAATGTCTGATGAGGCGTCTCTGTAGTGGTCATGAATGACATTGATTATGTGGCTGATAGAGTCGCACTTATAAGACAGGAACACTTACCAATGCACATTAATAAACCACCCGGTCACCACATTGAGGTGCGTTGTCATTTCAACTGGGTCCCTGACTTCCTACCTATTTTCTGGCACATCTTTGATTCATTTTTATAGGCAGACTGATACCTGAGAGTAATAGAGAACATTATATTAAATGTGGTCAAACTCCGTACAAAACCTGCACATTGTTGTTTAAAACTAATCATTTCTACAATTACAATCAGAGTGAAAAATTCAGTATAAAAAGCATCTTAAACAGCAACCGTGATCACGTAGTTTATGTTGCGGAATGCACAAATATGTTGGTTCAACTATCCGTAAACTCAAATTTAGACTCGGGGAGCGCCTTTATGACATTGAGGAGCCCACAGATGGGAACATCTCGAATATCTCAACATTTTGTGGTATGTCACAAACACAGCAAAACTGGTCTACATGTATATGCGATAGAAGACGTACCGGAACATGTTAGAGGTGGTAATCACACTGATGCATTGCGCAACAGAGAGGCTTACTGGATATTCTCTCTGAACACATTTGCTCCATCAGGGCTTAATCTCAGATGAGAAATTATGTTACACTACCAAGAGGATAACACTGAGCCCAAATGGAAAGGAGAGAGAACAAGGAAAGGGTTATTTTGTGTGTGGAGTTCTTTGTACAGTTATTTTGTAGTTGATGCTTACAGGAAATGTATTCATGCACATATATATTGTCTGCAGTTTTTTCACCTTTTTTTTCCTTGGGATTTTTCTTGCCCCCTTTTTTGTACAAGTTTCCACCTTTTCCTTTCCATATATTCAGTCTCGCCTTCTCTGTGATCGATTGTTCTCATGTATTTTTTGTATCCATGATTACTTGTCAGTATACCTAAGTCCAGTTTAGAATACCCTTGTCATATTCAGTGTTCAAGAGTTTCAATCCGAAACGCGTTGGAATTTTTTTTTATACACACCAACCCATAGTATATGCTTTGTCGTCTGAGATGTCCTTTTTTTGTCTTTTCTATAAGTTTTTCAAAAAGGATTTGCCAATAAAGATCGTTGAATTTTAATCAATTGCCCGGTGTGTGGAGCTGGATCCATCTTCACACCCTCATTGTCCATCAAACACACAGGGATCTGGTTGCGGTGCCCTCAAGATATTACAGCTCCCTACGCCACCTCGGCTATTTATCATATGTATTTGCATCTTAGTTTTCTTGGAACATCTATATATTCCATCAGATTTAACAGAAAAAATTATGCTGGATATATTCGGTAGCTATTACTGACATTAATACAGTGAAGGAACCAATTATTTGACCCCTTGCTGATTTTGTAGTTTGCCCACTGACAAAGACATGAACAGTCTATAATTTCAAGGGTCGGTTAACTGTGAGAGATAGAAGATCAAAAATAAGATCCAGAAAATCACTTTGTCTAAATGATATAAATGTATTTACATTTTTGAAGAGAGAAATAAGTATTGGATCCCCTCCCAACCATTAGCAGTTCTGACTCCTACCGATCAGTTAGACGCTTCTAATCAACTCGTTGCCTGTATTAAAGTCCTCTGTGTTACATTGTCACCTGTACAAAGACTCCTGTTCACACAATGAATCAGTCACCTCTAACCTCTACAACATGGGAAGAGCACAGAGCTTTGTAAGGATGTCAGGGAAAAGATCCCAGACCTGCACAAGGCTGGAATGTGTGACAAAGACAAAGGAAGACAAAGCCGGGGGAGAAGAGACAACTGTGGGGGCAATAGGAAGAGAATGGAGGAAATACACAATGAGGTCAATCCACATCGATCTGGGGCTCCATGTAAGATCTCACCTCATGGGGGATCCAGGATCATGAAGAAGGTGAGAGATCAGCCTAAAACTACATGGGGGAACTTGTTACTGATCTCAAGGTAGCTGGGACCACTGTCACCAAGAAAACCATTGGTAACACATTACACCATAATGGAGTAAATCCTGCAGTGCCGCACAGTCCCCCTGCTCCAGAAGGCACATTGCCCCCGTCTGAAGTTATGAATGACACCTTGGTGATTCTCAGAGTGATTGAGAGAAGGTGCTGTTGTCAGATGAGACAAAAAATTGAGCTTTCTGGCATTAACTCAACTCACTGAGTTTGGAGAAAGAGAATTGCTGTCTATGACCCAAAGAACACCATCCCCACAGTCTAGCATGGTGGTGGAAACATGTTTTGGGGGTGTTTCTCTGCTAAGGGCACAGGACTACTTCACTGCATCAATGGGACAATGGATGGATCCATGTACTGTAAAATCCTGAGTGACAACCTTCTTACCTCCGCCAGGACATTAAAAATGGGTCGTGGCTGGGTCTTCCAGCATGACAGTGACCCAAAACATACAGCCAAGGCAACAAAAAGTGGCTAAAAAGAAGCACATTAAGGTCATGGAGTGGCGAAGCCAGTCTCCAGACTTCAGTCCCATAGAAAACCTATAAACCTATGGAGGGAGCTTAAGCTCATAGTTGCCAAGTGACAGGCTCAAAATCTTAATGATTTAGAGATGCTCTGCAAAGAGGCGTGGACCAAAATTCCTCCTGACACTTGCGCAAACCTCATCATCAACTGCAAGAAACGTCTGACTGCTGTGCTTGCCAACAAGGGTTTTGCCACCAAGTATTAAGTCTTGTTTGCCAGGGGGATCAAATACTTATTTCTCTCTTCACAATGCAAACACATTTATATAATTTAGACAATGATTTTTTGGATTTTATTTTTGATATTCTATCTCTCTCTGTTAAAATTAACCGTCCTTTAAAATTATAGACTGTTCATGTCTATGTCAGTGGCAAACTTACAAAATCAGCAAGGGATCAAATACTTATTTCCTTCACTGTATGGCAGAAACCTCAGTGATACCCAACAGACTCCATTATAAGTCAATAGGGTTAACCTGGCACTGTCAAGCAAAAACCACAGCACAAGTGATATCAGGCCTCAAATCACACATAATAAAACAGATAAAAATGGAAAATGATGCACTAAAATGACAATAAATAATGACAGTTTTTCTGCTAAACTCAAATCACAAATGATAGCGGTTCTACTTGTGATTTATGTGCCCACGGGGTATTGTTTGTCATAAACATGTGTCTCCTTCCCCCAGCAAAGTCTATGACAATTCTGAAGTTCTGATGCTTTTTTTCCTGGCAGATTTGTAGCGTTTTTTTTTTTGTCTATTGAAAAAAATAAGCAAAAAATGAGTCTGACAATTCATCTGGTACATGAGCGGCGTCTGTCTGCACCTCCTGCCATTGAGAACAGTGAAAAATACACAAGACCAAAATGTGCACCAAAAACACGTTGGGCATCTTATGCATGTTTGGTGCGTGTTTCCGGGGCGGGGGGGGGGTGACAGTTTAGCAGCGTTTTTGCTGCAGAAAATTACTGTACCTAATAAGTTGTGTCTGCACGACGCCTTCGTCCTCCATTGTGACCTCTGTCTGTGTGTGTGCAGCTGTGATGACACTCCGGTCAGCTCTTTGTATCTTGTGACCACAGCACATTAGTTACATAGCCGATAGATAGGTCATTCCTATGAAATCGGACCATATGTGCAGATTTGAGGTAGGGGAATTAGTGAGCCCCGCTGGAGAGCAGGACTGATGGGAATGGTCAGAGGTTTGGTATCGCGTTGCACATGGAATATGTAGGAAGCAGAAAATCAATTGACGGCTATAAAGGTTTTGGTCCTGGAGACTTGTGCACATGGACACTAGATGTCAGAGCACTCCTAACATATAAAGGCAGCTGTGAAGATTAGTTACTACAGGGTTTAGTCACCCTCCATGGTGAGCCTGGACCCCTGGTGCAGGGGCCTACACCCACCAGTGTGACATGTGGCTTAAAGCAAAGGAGCCATTAGATTAACGTCTTCCCTCCTGGGGAACTTTTCACTCCTTCCCTGAGCCGCACAATCTGGGTTCTTGTATTTTGTTGGATGAAATGTAGTTGTGAATGACACGTTCATTTTACCATATAATGTAAAAAAATCAGCAGAAAAAAACTCCAAGCAGAAGTAAATGATGAAAATTAAAAACACCATTGAGGCATTGCCTATCTGGGTTTAGGTTTTTCGAGGTTCATGGTGCAGGACACCTCACCTGGGAGGATTCCGGTCGGTTATGACAACGCCAAACTGACTTGTGTTTTATATTTTAGTCGTTAAAATAAACCTCTGTGTTTTGTTGACAGTTTGGGAAACGCGTTACTTTTGTAACATTTTCCTGTGCTGGACCTGCATAAGGTTTTTGTGTCTTGCAGCTTATTGATTCCATCTTGAACTACATACAACATTTTAATAAATTTTTATTATCATTTTGGAAAAATGGGGCGACCAAAAATTAAAAAACTTCTGACATTTCAATGTCCTCTTGGTGGCGTGCACCTCACAGGTTGGTTTATTATTTATTTTCATGGATCATTTCATAGATATCTTTATTATTTTATTTTGGAACTGTTAAATGGGGAGTTTCTAATATTTATATACCGTATATACTCGTGTATAAGCCGACCCGTGTATAAGCCGACCCCCCTACTTTTGCCCCCAAAACCTGGGAAAACCTATTGACTCGTGTATAAGCCGAGGGTGGACCCCAGCACAGGTATACAGTCCCCCCCAGTGGTATATAGCAGCCTCCCCAGTGGTAGTATACAGCAGCCACAGAGGTATATACAGCAGCCCCAGTAGTAGTATACAGCAGCCTCCCCAGTGGTAGTATACAGCAGCCTCCACAGTGGTAGTATACAGCAGCCTCCCCAGTGGTAGTATACAGCAGTCTCCCCCTGTGGTAGTATACAGCAGTCTCCCCCAGTAGTAGTATACAGCAGTCTCCCCCTGTGGTAGTATACAGCAGTCTCCCCCTGTGGTAGTATACAGCAGTCTCCCCCTGTGGTAGTGTACAGCAGCCTCCCCCTGTGGTAGTATACAGCAGCCTCCCCCTGTGGTAGTATACAGCAGCCACAGAGGTATATACAGCAGCCCCAGTAGTAGTATACAGCAGCCTCCCCAGTGGTAGTATACAGCAGCCTCCCCAGTGGTAGTATACAGCAGTCTCCCCCTGTGGTAGTATACAGCAGCCTCCCCAGTGGTAGTATACAGCAGTCTCCCCCTGTGGTAGTATACAGCAGTCTCCCCCAGTAGTAGTATACAGCAGTCTCCCCCTGTGGTAGTATACAGCAGTCTCCCCCTGTGGTAGTATACAGCAGTCTCCCCCAGTAGTAGTATACAGCAGTCTCCCCCTGTGGTAGTATACAGCAGTCTCCCCCAGTAGTAGTATACAGCAGTCTCCCCCTGTGGTAGTATACAGCAGTCTCCCCCTGTGGTAGTATACAGCAGTCTCCCCCTGTGGTAGTGTACAGCAGCCTCCCCCTGTGGTAGTATACAGCAGCCTCCCCCTGTGGTAGTATACAGCAGCCACAGAGGTATATACAGCAGCCCCTCCCCTGTGGTAGTATACAGAAGCCCCCCCTGTGGGTATACAGCAGTGCCTCCCCATGTGGTATATACTGCAGCCCCTCCCCTGTAGTAGTATACAGCAGTGCCTCCCCCTGTGGTATATACAGCAGCCCCTCCCCTGTGGGTATACAGCAGTCCCCCCCTGTGGTATATACAGCAGCCCCTCCCCTGTGGTAGTATACAGCAGTGCCTCCCCCTGTGGTAGTATACAGCAGTCCCCCCGTAGTATATACAGCAGCCCCCCCTGTGAGAATACAGCAGCCCCCCCGTGGTAGTATACAGCAGCCCCCCCGTAGTATATACAGCAGCCCCCCGTGGTAGTATACAGCAGCCCCCCGTAGTATATACAGCAGCCCCCCGTGGTAGTATACAGCAGCCCCCCTGTGGGTATATAGAGCCCCCCCCCGTTGCTGCCGCACACCTGTAAAAAGAAGATCTTTCATACTTATCCTCCTGCTGTCACCGCGCGCATCCTCCGCTCTCCTTCTTGCTTGCACCGGGGCCCCGGCGTCCATCCATATGACCGCGCACAAATAATGACGTCATTATTTGTGCGCGGTCACGTGGATGGACGCCGGGTGCAAGCAAGAAGGAGAGCGGAGGATGATCGCGGTGACAGCAGGAGGATAAGTATGAAAGATCTTCTTTTTACAGGTGTGCGGCAGCAATGGGGGGGGGCTCTATATACCCACAGGGGGGCTGCTGTATACTACCACGGGGGCTGCTGTATATACTACGGGGGGGCTGCTGTATACTACCACGGGGGGGCTGCTGTATTCTCACAGGGGGGGCTGCTGTATATACTACGGGGGTGCTGCTGTATACTACCACGGGGGGGCTGCTGTATACTACCACAGGGGGGCGGGAGAGCACTGACAGTGCTATGTAATATGCACGGCTCCCCCTGCCGCTGATGGACAGGGGGATGCAGTGCATATTGCATTGCACTAATGAGCGGCCCCACGTGCCCGGCCGCTCACTATACAGCCTCCCCCTGCCTCCTCCATCCCCCGGACACCGGCCCCACACAGTCAGCCGTCACTGACTCGTGTATAAGCCGAGGGGGGCACTTTTCAGCACAATTTCTGTGCTGAAAAACTCGGCTTATACACGAGTATATACAGTATATATATTTTTTTCTCTTCATATTTTGTTTTTGACTTCATTTTTTTTAACCTGCAATAAAACCAGATTGCTTGTTCTATGTACCACAGTATTACATCGTATAGAAGAAATGACAATCTCCTGTGACTCCAAGCCTGTGACTATAAAGATGTGGGTGATGGGAGGCTCTAGCAAGCTGTGGCTGCATCGAATACCTTTGACACCCCACAACTGCATCATGGGGGACTGGAATGATCAAAACTAAAAGCACACTCCAGCATTTTTTGTAAGTGTCCATGCCCCATGTCATGTACTCACCTTCTGGTGCCTTCATTGTTTTTTGGCAACACCGCAGTCCCATGGCGCCATCTTGTGCCCGTGATCTCTGATTCCGGAAGTCAGAAGTTACGTCACAAGAACATCAATGCATCTCTATGAGGCTAGAATCAAGGCACATCATAGAGATTGTACTTAGTTGTGTACACACTGGAGCTTCAAACAAATCACAGGAGACTTGACCAAAGCAATGGCCATTAGAAGATGAAGACGCTGCAGGGTGAGTATAAGACACGGGCAGGAGACTTAGATTTAAACATCGTCTGGAGTGATGCATTACACGCTGCTATTAGACATGGATAGCTGCATTGGAGTGGATGATCTGCAACAATCGGAGCTATCTCGAGGTGTTGCTAGAGGCAGGCGCTAACAGCCCTGAATAAACCCAAACCTGTACCCAACATAAGACAACCAGTACTCCCTATGTTGGGAAGGAAGTGATTTTCTCAAGATATGCATATTGTCACTTCAGTGAGGAAGTTAATGAACTCTAAGCCACCTAATAAAGGCAGCAATCCTCAAAGTCATAATCAACTCTTTAACAAGCCTTGTAATATGACTTAGGATTTGTGCCAGATCAGAACCCCAAACTGCGGGACTGCTGCGTTTCGGGGTGATTGCCCCTCATCAGTGCAGATAAGATAGGAATTTGTCTTTAGCCATTGGATAGATGATAACTTATTGATCTTCAAGAGCCCTCATGATTCCTGAGAACAGGACTCTGCAGAGCCCCTTCTGAACAGAGCAGTCCAAGAGCTCATCATAATGCAAAATCCAACTGAGTTTGAACAATAAGGGGCCCCTTATCTCTTGGGTCCCTATGCGGCTACACAGGGTGCACCAATGATATGTCCGTCCTTGCATCACAATCACTATGGGAATTAAATTCTAACCACTTTGTCACCTTTTCTCAGTGTGATCAAACTGTATAAAATTGCCATTGAATGCATAGTGCTCTTAAAATAATATTCTCACATAGTGTCAGTGAATTTCCTAAATAAAGCTGGTGTACCTGTGAGAACTGGAGGGCTCGATTGGGATATGGTGGGTCACAAACACGGAGCTGGTTGTAAGTTTAACTGAAATTTTACTCAAGGGCGCCGGAGATAAGAATTAGTGCAACACCAGCTCTGCCCACCCCACCCCAATTTCACATAGCATGCATATAAACACACACCCAGCCCAGAAGACCGGGGTCAGAGAGCCGTGTCAGAGACTCTGCTCAGTGCAGCAGGATCCACAGAAGACAAACTTACCTATCACAACATTGTTAACAACCAAAATATAACTCAGCAATACCAAACAATGTAAATAAGTGTGCACACGGGAAGCGAGCCTGTAGGATGGCACCTTGATTCACAACTTATTCACTAATATACACGTCCCCAATTCTGATACCCTGGTATCTTGCTAAGCTTACTGTAGCAACCTCCAGAGTTCAACACAGGCCTGTGACCCTGGCAGCTACCATTGGTGCCAAAACAGTCCCGACTTGTTTCCGCCATAAATAAACAAGAACGTATGCGGGGCCCGAGCTCAGGGACTTACGGTTACCATTGCAACTCAAGAAATATAGGATGAAAAGGTTCATGATGATTTAGCTACATCCAAATAGAAAAGAAAAGTAAGGAAAACAACTTGTTTTACAGGACAGTATATGATAATATTAACCGTGTCATTCAAAACTACAACTTATTTCACAAAAAACAAGCTCCAGTCACACTGTGCGTTTTTGGTCTGTTTTTGCCCATCGTTTTCGTAGCCAAAACTAGGAGTGGACAATCAGAGGAAAAGTATAATAGAAACAATAGAAACACTTCTGTATTTATCCTGGTTTTAGCTACAAAAACTGATGGCAAAAACAGAGCAAAAACAGACAAAAACGCACAGTGTGAATGGAGCCTTATAAGACAAATTTATAGTTAGAGAGGGGGAGGAAGAAAATAACAAATGAGCAAAAAGAAAAATCACAGGGGATGATGAGGTGACATTGATTTTCAAAAGTAGCCTTGTTCTTTCAGGGTATGTTCACACAGTGCTCTTTTGTAGCATTTGTTTTCAGCGTTGGCAGGAAAACGCTCGTACATTCTGTGCATTTTTTATGCTTTATTTTGCATGCACTTAAGTAGGTAAAAAAGTTGCAAAAATGCTTAAAAAAATGGACAAACTGCAGTTTTGAATAAATGCACCGTGGCTCAAGAAATGCAACTGAAAAATCTGAATTAGATCTTAGATGTCTCATTTATTTTACTGCTGCTGGGAAACGCTGCGTTTTGGCCAAACTAAGAAAAGACTTGGCAAAACACAGTGTGTCCTCTCCTAGTAGATTTCTTGCAGACCGCGCCTGACCGCCGGCTTCACACTCTTCACGCCATTTGTTCTGTACATTTTACTCTTGTGCACATGACAATCTGCGGCTTCCACCATCACTCCTTCAGAACAGCTCTGCTCATAATCTACAAAACGCTGCACTTTTAGCTTCGTCAGCTCTCAGGAATTTTAACGTTCTTGGACATATGTTCATTATTGTTCCCCAGTGAGAACAAAGATTTATTCACTTTAATTACTGAGTTTTCCAGATCAGCTCTATAATATCCACTGGCTCCAATGTTTTCATTTCATGTTCTGAAGCATTTAGAGCTGGACTTTTCGCACTTACAAAGCCAATTATTTTTCCTTATCCATGAGCCTATTTTATGGCCGATTACCATTTAACCCCTTCATCCCCCCTTCCCGAACCTGTTGTCACCTTCCAGATCAGGCCAAATGATACAATTCTGACCAGTGTCACTTTATGATGTAATAACTCTGGAAGGCTTCTACAAGATCCAAGTGATTTTGAGTGTGTTTTTTGTGACATATTGTACTTTGTACTTTATGATAGTAGTAAAATTCCATGATCTTCAATCTCTCACTCTCTTCTGGCATCTTCCCCTCCTCCTTTAAACACTCGATCATTACTCCATTATTAAAGAAATCTTCTCTTGACCCATCCTGCACAAATAACTACAGACCAGTCTCCAGTCTCCCCTTCATCTCTAAACTCCTGGAGCGCCTGGTCTACTCCCGCCTCACCCGTTACCTCTCTACTCACTCTCTTCTAGACCCATTACAGTCTGTCTTCCGCCCCCTTCACTCTACAGAAACTGCTCTCATCAAAGTGACCAACGACATTCTGACAGCAAAACATAATGGTGACCACTCTCTGCTTATTCTCCTTGACCTCTCTGCAGCTTTTGACACTGTTGACTACCATCACCTACTCTCTATGCTGCACTCCATCGGCATAAAGGACACGGCTCTCTCCTGGCTCTCCTCCTATCTTTCTGACCGCTCTTTCAGTGTATCATTTGCTGGCTCCACTTCCTCCCCTCTTCCTCTCACTATTGGGGTCCCTCAGGGTTCAGTCCTTGGACTCTTCTCTTCTCTCTCTACACAGCTGCAATTAGACAGACGATCAGCAGATTTGGCTTCCAGTACCATCTTTATGCTGATTTGTGAATTCAATTTGCACGGTCTTGTGCTATCGCTCCAAAACAAAGTGAGGACTCTGCTGACTGGAAAGTCCTTTTATTGAAAATCCTCCATCCGCCACGACATGTTTCGACGGTGTAGTACTGTCTTTCTCAAGTGTCTTTCACATCTTTATGCTGATGACACACAACTATACACTTCAGCCCCTGACCTTACTCCTGCTCTAATACAGAACACCAATGACTGTCTAACCGCAGTTTCCAATATCATGTCCACTCTCTACCTGAAACTCAACCTTTCCAAACCTGAACTTCTTCTGCTCCCGCCCTCCACTAACCTCCCTAAATATAACATCTTCTCTCAGTGTGCGGCACCATGATAACGTCCTAGTCAGCAGGCTCGCTGTCTGGGTGTTATGTTTGACTCTGATCTTTCCTTCACACCATGTATACAATCACTCGCCCGCTCTTGCCGCTTGCACCTGAAGAACATCTCTAGAACTCGCCCCTTTCTCACCTTGGAAACCACAAAAACCCTCACTGTGGCCCTGATTCACTCCCGCCTATTGTAATTCTCTTTTAGTTGGCCTCCCCCGCACTAGACTCTCCCCTCTCCAGTCCATACTCAATGCAGCAGCCAGGATCACCTATCTAGCTAACCGTTACTTGGACACTTCTGCTCTATGCCAGTCATTGCACTGGCTGCCTATACACTATAGGATCCACTCTGTACCAATCATTGCACTGGCTGCCTATACACTAAAGGATCCGCTCTGTGCCAGTCATTGCACTGGCTGCCTATACACTATAGGATCCAATTTAAACTGCTTGTTCTCACCCACAAAGCTCTTCACAATGCAGCACCTCCCTACATCTCCTCCCTCATCTCTGTCTATCACACACCTGTTCTCTTCGCTCTGGAAGTGACTTTAGACTCACTTCTCCCGAGCTGCATCAATTCTCTGGAATGCTCTACCCCAAGAAATTAGGTCTATCCACAACTTACATAGTGTCAGCCGATCCCTAAAAACACATCTTTTTAAGTCGGCCTATCATGATTCCTAGTCAAAGTCATCTAGACATAGCCTATCCGCTCCACCAGTCTCAAGTGGATCACAAATAATGGTTGGTGGCCTCTTATACTGCTCCTATCTGTTCCCCATCTCCTCACATTGACTATACCATCATTGTAAATAAGCCCCTGTACTTTGTGTCACCCCCACCTCATTGTTAGATTGTAGCTCTTATGAGCAGGGCTGTCATTATTTTGCTCTAATTATTGTATTGTATTGTATTGTATTATGCTTTGTATGTATTGTATTGTATTGTATTTTCTGATAACTGTTTCTTATGATTGTTTAAATATGTATTGTGAAGTGCTGCGGAATATGTTGGCCATATATAAATAAAGATTATTATTATAAATATTATTATGACATCACTGCCATGTACCCCCAGTCACAGGCACCCAACATCAACTGCCGGCCTCTGATTGGCTGGCATTGTATAATGTAATGCAGGGACCAACGAGTCTCTGCACCGCAATACATCTCAGCTGAATGTACGACCTCGAAACGCAAATCCAGTTGATTTAGGCGCTGGGGTGGGTGTGACCCCCTGCAGTATTGGCCCAGTCGCAATCTCTGCAACCACAATCGTTACGCCCCTGTGTGTAAATGATAGAGCTGCTGTGTCCTGGGAATTTAGTGTATTTGAAATAACTGACGGCTTTGTGTTACAAGTATTATTCCTAATTCCGCCAAGTAATTTTGGACATTTAGAGATATAGATTGCAGCTTTTCGGCCTGGAACAAGAACTCTGCCCTGAAGCGGATGCATTTCCCATTCCAGTCACTGTCCCGGGATGGGCTATCTACTAGTGTGACATAAATGTGTGTAAATATGAAGCTGTTCATTCAGCTCAGGACACCTGCGCTCAGCTCAGACATCGGGGTCGGTATAGGGATGGTCAAACACAGATGCCTCATTCCAGCCCAATTGGTCTGAACTGATGGTATAGTCACTTGAGGAGATGGGGAACAGATAGGAGCAGGATAAGTGTCTGTTCAACATCCGAAAAGAAAACCTTTGTGTTGGCTGTAATGGAGTCGCCGGTTTTCTTTCTGGAGTTACACACTGCCGTCATTATGATGACTGGCGGACAAGTTTTTATGAGCGTGAAATCAGTTTTCATGCTGATTGGACGGATTCACAAGCGGATTAATCGGCCATTTACACACCAATTTATACAGATAAAGGCTTCATGTGTCTGCGCACTTGGCCACAGTATACACCGGAAAAAGGGTCACAATGCTCCTCTAGGTGTCCATAAACCAGGCAGATGACTGAAGTGTGTTCTTGTGGCCTCAGTCTGGCTAGTATGCATCTACATAGCATGTAAGTGTATAGGAAAAGTCAATAGACTGTGCTCTCCTATAGAGCGTCACCACAAAAAATACCTACACTGGACTATATAGGTTTTCTGTAATAAGTCCTTTTGGATGCCTAAGCACAGTGGAGGTAACTAGAGTCCGATGGGCACCGGTGTGGAATTTCAACCTGTCAACCCCAAACACATTGGTCAGATGAATAAGCCCTTGTAGTGTTATAGATTGCCTTCCTCCCCTTCATATACCATTCTGGTATATATAATCCCCATCCAGGTATATATGATCCCCATCCTGATATATATGTCCCCATCCTGGTATACATGGTCCCCATTGTGGTATTATAGAGGCATCCTGGTACATAGGTCCCCATTCTGGTATATATGTACTGATCCTGGTATATATGGTGCTCATCCTATTATATGTGGACCTGATCCTGGTATACATGGTCCCCATCCTGGTATATATATGTCTCTGTCCTGGCATATATGTTCCCATTCTGGTATGTACAGTTAGGGCCAGAAATATTTGGACAGTGACACAAGTTTTGTTATTTTAGCTGCTTACAAAAACATGTTCAGAAATACAAACCGGCGATTTATATATTAATATGGGCTGAAAGTCGCACCTTTGGCCCGCGTGAAATGAGGAGTCTTCCAGCTTGTAAACTTCGGCAGTGCTAGGCACGTTGGAATTGCTCTGTTGCATACCTCCTGTTTAGGCGCCGTAATTAAAGTGTACCATAAGGGCTGCAATTAACTCTGAAGGTGTCTCCCTCGTTAACCTGTAATCAATGAAGTAGTTAAAAGGTCAGGGGTGGATTCCAGGTGTGTGGTTTTGCATTTGGAAAATGTTGCTGTGACAGACAACATGCGGTCAAAGGAACTCTCAATTGAGGTGAAGCAGAACATCTGAGGCTGAAAAAAAAGAAAAATCATCAGAGAGATAGCAGACATGCTTGGAGTAGCAAAATCAACAGTTGGGTACATTCTGAGAAAAAAGGAATTGACTGGTGAGCTTGGGAACTCTAAAAGGCCTGGGCGTCCACGGATGACAACAGTGGTGGATGATCGCCGCATACTTTATTTGGTGAAGAAGAACCCGTTCACAACATCAACTGAAGTCCAGAACACTCTCAGTGAAGTAGGTGTATCTGTCTCTAAGTCAACAGTAAAGAGAAGACTCCATGACAGTAAATACAAAGGGTTCACATCTAGATGCAAACCATTCATCAATTCCAAAAATAGACAGGCCAGAGTTAAATTTGCTGAAAAACACCTCAAGAAGCCAGCTCAGTTCTGGAAAAGTATTCTATGGACAGATGAGACAAAGATCAACCTGTACCAGAATGATGGGAAGAAAAAAGTTTGGAGAAGAAAGGGAACGGCACATGATCCAAGGCACACCACATCCTCTGTAAAACATGGTGGAGGCAACGTGATGGCATGGGCATGCATGGCTTTCAATGGCACTGGGTCACTTGTGTTTATTGATGACATAACAGCAGACAAGAGTAGCCGGATGAATTCTGAAGTGTACCGGGATATACTTTCAGCCCAGATTCAGCCAAATGCTGCAAAGTTGATTGGACGGCGCTTCATAGTACAGATGGACAATGACCCCAAGCATACAGCCAAAGCTACCCAGGAGTTCATGAGTGCAAAAAAGTGGAACATTCTGCAATGGCCAAGTCAATCACCAGATCTTAACCCAATTGAGCATGCATTTCACTTGCTCAAATCCAGACTTAAGACGGAAAGACCCACAAACAAGCAAGACCTGAAGGCTGCGGCTGTAAAGGCCTGGCAAAGCATTAAGAAGGAGGAAACCCAGCGTTTGGTGATGTCCATGGGTTCCAGAATTAAGGCAGTGATTGCCTCCAAAGGATTCGCAACAAAATATTGAAAATAAAAATATTTTGTTTGGGTTATGTTTATTTGTCCAATTACTTTTGACCTCCTAAAATGTGGAGTGTTTGTAAAGAAATGTGTACAATTCCTACATTTTCTATCAGATATTTTTGTTCAACCCTTCAAATTAAACGTTACAATCTGCACTTGAATTCTGTTGTAGAGGTTTCATTTCAAATCCAATGTGGTGGCATGCAGAGCCCAACTCGCGAAAATTGTGTCACTGTCCAAATATTTCTGGCCCTAACTGTATATGTGAGTGTGTATGTGTATAATAGTGAGTGTATTTGTGTGTATATGTGAGTGTGTGTATGTGTATAATAGTGTGTATTGTGTGTATATGTGTGTTGATGTGTATATGTGTGAGTATTTGTGTGTATATGTGTGAGTTGTGTGTATTGTGGTGTGTGTGAGTGTATTTGTGTGTATATGTGAGTGATGTGGTATATGTGTGAGTATTTGTGTATATATGTGAGTGAGTGTGTGAGTGTATTTGTGTGTATATGTGAGTCAGTGTGTATGTGTATTGGTGTATATATGTGAGTGAGTGTGTGAGTATTTGTGTATATGTGAGTGTGTATGTGTATATGTGTGTGAATATTTCTGAGTGAGTGTGTATGTGTTGTGAGGCACCGCCGGCATGATCCTCATGGCCGGGGCGCATCACATGCAGGATCAGGAGGATCCTGTGCACACTGGCCGGTTTTCCTGTGATGATAATGTGTGAACATGTTCTGAACACAATGAGTTTAAAGTGACTAGTGAGTGGCTCATGAAATCGAGGAAGCCCTGAGGAAAGGGATGTAATGAGTGATTGCTGACAGCCCAGGTGGGTGTGTCAGGTGGTGTGTCCGGAGGAATAGCAGCCCAGCAGGATGACTCAGTGTGGGTGTGGCCGGCACAATAAGAGTCAGCCAGCTGAGTGATTGAGAGATTCATTCTCAGCCAGAGATCAGCCTGAGAGCATGTGGGTTTCCAGCCAAGTGCAGAGCAGTCCAGAGGCTCTGTGTGAACCTGAAGGGAGCATGCTAGCTCCATACCGGTAGCCAGGACTGGGGTCGTTACAGCACCTGGTGTGGGGAAGCCGTGGCTGACCTGGTGGACGCTGGACTGGACGTGGGGTGAAACACGTCCAGGAAGGAGCCCGTGGGGGAGGCTTGGCCAACCCGTTACCCAGGTAGCGAGACCCGGATCCGTGCCCGGTAAGACAGCAGTTCCCGTGTAACGGAGTGAGCTGTATGCGTGATTAATGCCTGGCGGGCATAACCGCCATTGGGTCCGACTAGGCCGTCGGTAAAGGACCCGTAGACGTATGTAAGGGCTTAGGTAACAGTGCCCTGAATGAGAGACGATGGCCTATGTGTAACAGCCACGTATAATGTTGTGGGGGAGAGTGACCCAGCCAGTATGGATGATGCATTGGAGGCGATCCGTCCCTGTGGGACGAGAGGGAGGCTTGCCCTGCTGCTTGCAGAGGGTACCTGTCCCTCAACCACGACCTCTAATGGTGTGGGTGTGCCTGTGGCCAGAGACAGGGGTCACGAAGGCTCCTAGAAGGGTAACCATGGCTGATCCGTTAGGGTGCTACTCAGACGCAGGGTACAGTCGTCGACCTGGAGATCTGCCATGAGATGAGATGGAGGTTTGGTGGCGACTGGTGGCCCGTACCGTGGTGAGTAGGCCACGGTGACGCATGGTTAGCCCGGATTCTACGTTGACCAGGTCCCTGTTATGGTCATGGAGGAGCCACAGTCCATGGATGTGTTATGATGGGCTGTGAGCGGGTGTAAGAAATGTATGTGATCCATGGACGTTTGTAGAGAGATCATCATGCTGGGTGACTAAAGCCGGGCGGCTGGTACCGCTATTGGGACCCACAGGGCCCGTTGAGGCGTATGTAACGAAGTCAGAAGCAGGGGTTAAAAAGGGCTCCTAGAGTGGGGACACCATGGTTGAACCAGGTGGACTCTGACCGGGACGTAGGCGGAGATACGTCCAGGAAGGAGCCCCTTGGGGATACATGACATACCCGGTACTCAGGTTGCTCAATCCCTGTTATGAACCCGGAGGGGTCATCGTTGTAATGTAACGTATGTATTGATTATAAGTGTAAGTAGGCCGGAGGCCGTAGCCACCACGGGAGCTGTTAGTAGAGCTCCAATGGGGACAGAGAGATGGTTACAGGTCCCGGGTTACAATAAGATGTCATGTGCAATAAGTGTTATGTAATGTTATATGTAAATGTATGGTGTTTATAATCAATGTGATATGTGTCAAACATGCTACCGGGTTATGTTATTAATATGTGAAAAATAAACGGGTAGACATTGGTTAACTTATAAACACGTGTTTGTTGTCGTTATGCAAGCGGGTTCCCCGGTTGCTACCTCACAGTGTGTGTATATGTGTGAGTGTGTATATGTGTGTGCATGTATTTTTTATGTGAGTGTGTATATGTGTGTGAGTGTATGTATATGTGTAAGTGTATTCCTGCGCCGCCTGAGCGGCACATCGCCGGCTGCTGGGTGCAGGCTGGTGCCGCATGCTGGCTGGTGCCGGCTGCCGGGTGCGCTGGTGCCACGTGCTGGCTGGTGCAGCTGCCGGGTGCTAGCTGGTGCCGGCAAGCGGAAGACTGGGAGCCACAGAGGAAGAAGCTGCCGGAATGAGAAGAGTGAGTCAGGTAAGGCGCTGTTACAGCCAAAGATAGCAGCCTAGGGGGGGAGGGGAACGTGACCGCTGAAAGTGCCTAGGGCGCAGGAACTTCAAATATGGCCCTATGTAAGTGTGTCAATGTGTGAGTGTGTATGTGTTTGTGTGAATATGTCTGAGGATGTATGTGAGTGTGTGTGAATGTGCGGGTGTGTATATATGGGCTTGTCCACACACCTGCGCTTTCAGTATTTAGCGCTTCTGCGCTAAATACTTGGGCTTAGACAGAGAAGCGCAGGTGCGTGTATGCGGCCGCTTTCAGCAGACGCTGTCCCTGGTTACCCGATGTGTATTGTCCTATGAAAAGATGTACTAAAATATTTACAAAACTGTGAAGGGTGTATTCACTTTTATCATACACTATATATTTGTCACTGTTTTCCCATACAGTGCACCTAGTATGTAAAAAAAGATACTGCTGTGCTTGCTATCTGCTGTGCTGAGCTGTCAGTGGTTGGTTGACAGCACATGCTTTCAGTCTGGTATTGGGCGGTGCTTGGTTGCTCAGATGTTCCATCTTCCCTGTGATTGCTCTGCTACTTTACTGAGCAGCCTTTCCCAGAATCCTGCCAGTCGTACACTCTATTTGAGTGGTGTTTAGCCTGCACTACAGTGTCTGTCTAGTTCTGATCATTGTTATCTGACTCCAAATTGTTGCCTGCTTACTCTTCAGTCTGCTCCCTGTACTTGATCTGTATTTCATTTGATTTCCTGGTATTTTGACCCTGGACCATGACCTGACTATGTCTCAATTGACTATCTAATTTCTGTTTGCGCTAGTTGTAAGTAGAGACTATGTCACATCCTTCCTGTACATAGTGACTAGCATCACAATATTCCATGCGTTGAAATTGGGTGTGTATATACTATGGAAAAGTGTCCAATAACTGGCCTAGTAGCAAAAGCAGTCTTTGCCTCATCCAATAATCGTTAGTCAATTGTGTAGTGTCTTTACAACTGGAAGCAATGAAGTGCTGTAATTGGAATATTCCCGGACATCTCTGAACACCAAAAAACTATCCAAAAGTGAAATCAGTTACCGTTGTTTTAATTTTATGTCATACCTTTACTACACACATAATATAAACATATATACACATACAGTACTGTGAAAAACGTTTTTGCCCCTTCCCGATTTCTTTTTCTTTTGCATGTTTGTCAATTAAATGTTTCAGCTCAACAAACAAATTAAAACATTTGATAAAACAAGAAAACACAAAATGCAGTTTATAAATTAAGTTTTTTATTATAAAGGGGAAAAGAAATCCAAACCTACATGGACACGTGTGAAAAAGTGATTGCCCCCTCTTAAAACATAAATTAACTGTGGCTTGTCACATCTATGAGAAGCTGAGTTCAATTTCCCCAGCCACAGCTAGTCCTGATTACTGCCACATCTGTTCTCAATCAAGAAATCAAATTAAATAGGACCTGCCTGACAAAGTGAAGTAGACCAAAAGCTTCCCAAAAGGTAGACATCATGATGTGATCCAAAGAAATTCAGGAACAAATAAGAAAAAATAAATGAGATCTATCAGCCTGGAAAAGGCTATAAAGCCATCTCTAGAGCTTTGGGACTAAAGTGAACCACAGTGAGAGCCATTATTTACAAATGGCAAAAACATGGAACAATGGAAGACCATTACAGAGTAGCCAGCTGACCAAATACTACCCAAAGAGCACAGTGATGACTCATTCAAGAGGTAACAAAAGACCCCACAAGAACATCCAAAGATCTGCAGGCCTCACTTGCCCCAGTTAAGGTCAGTGTTTATGATTCCACAATAAGAACGAGAGTGGACAAAAACGGCTGCATGTCAGAGATCCAAGACGAAAACCCTGCTGAGCAAAAAGAAAATAAAAGGTTGTCTCAGTTTTGCATCTTGAACATCTTGATGATCCCCAAAATATTGGGAGATTACTCTATGGAGTGACAAGATAAAAGTTGAACTTTTGTGAAGGTGTATTTCCCATTATATCTGGCGTAAAAGTAACACAGCATTTTAGAAAAGAAACATCATACTAACAGTAAAATATGGTGGAGGTAGTGTGATGGTCTGGGGCTGTTTTGCTGCTTCACCTCTAAGACTTGTTGTGGTAAATGGAACCATGAATTCTGCTGTCACCAAAAAATCCTGAAGGAGAATGTCTGGCCATTAGAGATGAGCGAGTACTAAAATGCTCGGGGTGCTCGATGCTCGGGCCGAGCATCCAAGATACTCGTGACTCAGCCCGAGCATCGAGCCCAATGTAAGTCAATTAGTGACAGGCTCTGCCCACAGACATCCGGTTATAAAACGAGCATTTCTGGGAAAGGGCGGGAGGGGGGGCTTTTTCAAATCGCTGCCGTATACAACACCTTGCTGTGCCCCCCAGAGGGACCCTAACAATCAATCTGCTCTCTGTGAGGTGCCAGCTCACTGTGTGCACTGAAGAGAGCAGTGTATTTGTGTCAGATTGCTAATCATTAGCGAGGAGTCCGAGCATCTCGGCGGTTCTCGGTGCTCGCCGAGCATCCCGAGTACCGGGCTACTCGTGCAAGTAACGAGTAGCGCCGAGCATGCTCGCGCATCCCTACTGGCCATGTGTTCCTGACTTCAAGCTGTAGGATACTTGGGTTATGCAGAAGGACAATAATCCAAAACACATGAGCAAATCCACCTCTGAATGGCTTAACAAAAACAAAATGAAGCCTTTGAAGTGGCCTAGTCAAAGTCCTGACCTTGATCTGATTGAGATGTTGTGACCTTATAAATGCGGTTCATGTTTGGACATCCTCCAGTGTGGCTGAAATTACAACAATTCGGCAAAGATGAGAGACTAAAATTTCTCCAGAGCATTGTCAAGACTAATTGCCAGTTATCACAAACACTTAATTGCAGTTTCTGCTGCTAAAGGTGGAACAACCAGTTATTAGGTTTATGAGGCAAACACTTTTTCACTCAGGGCCCTGTAGGTTTGGATTTCTCTTTCACTTAAAAATTAAAATCTTCATTTATAAACTGAATTTTGTGCTTACTTGTATTATATTTGTCTAATATTCAAATTTGTTTGGGGATCTAAAACATTTAAGCAAGGTGAATATGCAAAAGAATAAGAAATAAGGGGAAAGGGAGCACACCACTGCTTGATACTCAAATGAGCATTGGGGTACTCGGGTATGCTAGTTACTCGATCAAGCATCGTGATTGCTCGAGCACCATAATCAAGTCACTGTCCTGCACGTTTGTTAGGCAGCCAATCAACATGCAGGGTTTTCATGCCATATATAATAATGCTATAGCAATGCTGGCTAAAGGCTTGACTGTGATTGGCCGGTTGCATAGCATCAACAAGATTTTTTTAAGAAATGGGAGGCGATGCTCTGCACACTGCAGTGCAGGGAGAGTTGATGTAGGAGGGAGAGCTTAGATTTGAGCAGGCATGTAGGTTGTACACTTCAGTTCACTCTATACAAAAGGGATACTCACTCACTGACTGGTCATAGAGGTAGCCACAGGACACGATTCTTCATATAAATGCCTCCGGTTTCTTCATTTATTCCATAAATGAACACAACAAAATATAAAACATAAGCCTATCCTTGGCTTTAAGGAACACAAATATCCATTTACGGTATACAGTTCATTTATCTCACTCATGGGTAATCCTGTAAATATCAAGGTACACTACTGTCTATATGTCGCAACGGAGTATTCACACACGTCTCAGTTGAGCATTTGCCGGTATATCGGTGGATCCTCACAGAATCTATTCACCGTCTTCAGTCAGTGTACACACAGTTTACAGACTGTCATATTGTTTACTGTAGGCTTGGGCCACGTTCACACACTGTTGCCCCATAGACCACGCTCAGAAACTCTGTCTTCACTCCAGACTGGTTGCGATCCCTCTTTCTCTTAACCTCCACTGCTTCACACAGCTTCACTCAACTCTAGCCATAGGCAGACAATGTTCAGATCATTGTCTGCTCAGAGGCCTGGGCACTGTTCACCCACTGAGCTCTCTTCAGCCACTACCAGTTACATCACACAGAGAGGCTCAGACAAGCGCCTCTAACAGAGATTGCAAATCACACCATGGTTGCCTGGCTCTCTTCCTCACACTCTTCTCCATTTGGCAAATATCCTGCATTTTAACATCTAAGGCCGGCTTCACCCCACGGTTTCTTGATGTCAGGCTGTGTCCGGTGTTTTGCTGGATGCACTGGACACAGCCTGACAGCTCCGGACAGAACAGAACTGCAGGGTAAATATGCCCTCCAATTCTGTTTTCTCCCGGACTCAGCACTGCGCAGTTGCTGCTGCTGTCCAGTGCTGAAATTTTAAAGCCACCCCCAGAATTAGTGAGTCCCATTAGATGCATCAATTCTTGAGCTTTGTCCAGCTCTTCCTGATTGCCCTGGTGCGATGGCAATCGAGGTAATAATTTTGGGGATGATGTCAGCTGTGTAATGTCAGCTGGCATCAAGCTCAGGGGTTAGTAATGGATAAGTATCAATCAGACATCTCCATTACTAACCAAAAAGTATAAAGAGAAAAAAAAATCACACACACAGGAAAAAATAGTTTATTTGGATAATGACCCTCCCACACTCTCCCTTGCTCACAAGTGTATTTTTAAAACTGTTCCAATGAAGCTCATCCATCATTGCCAATGCTCCATGAATGCAGCTCTGGTGACTGTGAATAGCAGTAAAGGTATTCATTCACAGGTGCTGGGTACTGATGACACCTCTCATCAGCATCGCCTTATTGTGCATATCGCACCAATGAGTGGCAGCTCTGATGGGACCTGTAATTAGCTGTATTTAACTGCTCTTCAGAGTTGCCAGAGTTGCATTCATGGAATATGGACTATGGCAAAGGAGCTTTCCGGGAACATTTTTTAAAATAAATTGGTAAACAAGGTATACTGTGGGGCATCTTTATTCAAATAAAGTATTTTTTCCCTGTGTGTGTGTTACTTTTTTATTATTGGATTAGTAATGGCAATGTCTGATAGACACCTCTCCATTACTAGCCCCTGGGCTTGATCACAAACATTATTACCCTGATTGCCACCACTCCAGGGCAATTGGGAAGAGATGGGATGAAGCGTAAGAAATGGCACCTCTAATGTAATTCGACAATTCTGGGGTAGCTGCGTGCAATTTTTAGGTTGGAGGACCAAATACCAATGGCCGTTACAGCCTGATAATACCAGACCCATGCTTTTTGCTTTACCTTGGCTGGTTATCAAAATTAGGTAGGACCCCACGTAATTTTTTTTGCATTGTTTATTTATTAGTTAGTTAGTTTCTAGCAGTATCCTGTGGGTGAGAACTTTATCCAAGTGTATTCCACATGCTGTTCCCATTCCATTGAGTGCTGCCATGTCCCGCAATCTGGCAATCAGGCAGTGGGATCAACTAAGTTCACAGCTATAAGTTCCCACGGTGAGAACTTATTTTATCCCTCTGATAGATTGCTAGACAGCATTGCAGCCATATCTTGCAATCTGGCAGCGAGTTCAACTTAGTTCACTGATGGCAGCTTGGAAGCCTTTGGCTATGAACACTAGGTAACTCAGTGACATCACCACTTCACACAACTGACAGTCATCCATTGCTGTCAATGTGTCCCGGAAGCTGCATTTTCCATTACTGCAGCTTCTAGATGTAGATCCGGGATCTTCGTCGGACATCGTGTGGATTTTCTCAGACCTGTAGGGGTGTTTTGAGGGTAAAATAAATGGGTGAAAGAGGGGGTGATATTTTTTTTATTTCAAATAAAGGATTTTTCAGTGTATTTATTTTGTTTGACTTATAGGTTAGTAATAGAGGTTTCACATAGACCCCTCCCCATTACTAACCTACTTTGACAAATCACAGCTGTCATCAACCCATACATCACTCCCATTGCCACCACATCAGGGCAATTGGCATGAACTGGGCAAGCACCAGAATTCTGGAGCTGCCGCATGGTAATGTAGTTAGGCTGGGAGGGGCCAATATCCATAACTCTTTCCATCCTGATAATTCCAACCCCAACCTGTCAGCTCTAACATGCCTGGTTATCAAAAATGGAAGGCCCCAACACCATTTTCTTTAAATTATTGGATCTCTTCTATTTTTGATAACTAACCACAGTAGAGCAGACCCCTGGGGGTTTCAGCCATCAGATACTGCTTTACCCATGCTTGTTATCAAAAATAGGGTGTGAGCCAAAGTTTTAACTTTCTTTTTACAGTGGTGTGCCAAAACTTGACATCGCTGTGATGGGTTTAGAAGTCCCCACACCAGAAAAGCTTGCTGATTGGCTGCTCTGTGGCCTTTCAACAAGCTTTATTCAAATGAAAAAACCAAAGTAGGACAGAAGGTGCAATAAAAAGTCTGTTAACAAAAATGATTCATAAGAAAGAGAATAGGTGTGAAATAGTCATACATAATAAAGATCGACTAACGAAAAGGCAACTCATGAAAATATGCACAACATAACTGAACACAAAGAGGTAAACTGTTCAAAAAATTTATTAAGTACAATAAAAAGTCAAAGGATATCAAAATGCATGAGCAAAAAAACAAAGGTAAAACATACAGACAGAGATGAAACAAGTAGAAGCTGTGAAGATGTGGGTTGTAATAATCACCTGGGCAGATTAACGATGCAACAAGTGTTATTTGTATCCATACAGGGTATTTCAGCAATTCCAGGTAGATGACCACAATGCAATGCCCCAGCACACAAAATCAGAAACCAAAAATAGTCCATAGAAGAACTCTTAACATCCAGAAGGTGGATCTCATGATTGCAGCACGTGAATTAAGTTCCAAGTTCTATACTCCATCCATGGGTTTCAAGGTCAGCCTTAGCTCTGATCCTATGGCTTCCAAATCACACCACCAACTCTTTAGCCCATTCATAAGCTTAGGACCTGACCCAAGCACAGTTCCTTCCGCTTCCACTTCCCAGCACCAACTGACCTCTAAGTGTGTGTCTTCTTCTATATTCTGCTCTTAGAAATCACCCTCTTGTTTGGCAAAGATAATCACACCCAACCCCATTAATCATATGTACATATAAATCAAAACAATGATGGTGTATAACCAGGAACCTGCTGAGAGAAAGAAATGCACAGATTCCCCCACCAGACAGACAATAAATGTAAGTATAGATATGATTGAGTTTTGGTCTATGAACACATGCTGGAAAGAGACATGCTGGTACATCCCCTTCCCCCTTCAACTTGTAAACAATAAAATTGTCTTTACTGTCCATCCGTGCTGGTAAGGTATGATAACTCCTCACACAAGCAATAGATGAAACATGCACCATGTCTTAACAATCACTGCAGATGATATGCCTTGGGTAAATGAATCAATAAGAGGGGAAGGCATAGTCCCTCTTCATCACACCAATCTAACATGCAGTAATTGATACCAACATATCAAGGTATATAGCAAAATAATAAACCCATAGATAAAGTGACAATAGTGCAGGTCTGTCCCACTGAAAATAAAGGCCCCCTAGGAGAGTAATCCCCCGATGTACGTTTCACAATGTTATAATATTTGATTGCTTCATCAAGGGGGTTATATTTCTTTTAACAATATACAGTATTCAGCAGGTCAATAACTGCATAATTTCTTCACCATGGCTGTTAGAGACAGATGATGGCTGAATAACACAGCCATCATCAGCTATCAAAATTGCAGGCTCAGCGTGCAAACCCACACAAAATCAGGCAGCCGGCATATGCTCTAGCAGTACGTCATATGTTGGTTAGGGTTTGAAGATGAAGGAAAATTAAAATGATACCTGCCAGGTGAAGGTGGAATTACTTTCTGTGTGCAACTGGCTGCTGTATTCAGGCGGCACATGTGAAAGTGTCAAATTAGGCTAATTGGAGCAATGCCAGTCTACAGTATTATGACTTCTATACACTCTTCAGTATAATGATAGCCTGTCATCAGGATTTGTCACTATAAAGTAAAGATATGGTCTTATAGGTGCAGTGATGTTGTTAAATAGTCACCTGCAGTGAAGAGATCCGATTTGTGGTTGTTGAATAATCTTCTTATAAAATACTAGCTGGCGGCCCGATTCTAAAGAATCAGGTGATCTAGAATGCATATACAGTTTATTTAGTAAGAATTATGCCAGTCATTACACTGGCTGCCTATATACTATAGGATCCATTTCAAACTGCTTGTTCTCACCCACAAAGCTCTTCACAGTGCAGCACCCCCCTACATCTCCTCCCTCAACTCTGTCTATCACCCCACCCATTCTCTTCACAGTGCAGCACATCCCTACATCTCCTCCCTCATCTCTGTCTATCACCCCACCCATCCTCTTCACAGTGCAGCACATCCCTACATCTCCTCCCTCATCTCTGTCTATCACCCCACCCGTCCTCTTCACAGTGCAGCACCTCCCTACATCTCCTCCCTCATCTCTGTCTATCACCCCACCCATCCTCTTCACAGTGCAGCATCCCCATACATCTCCTCCCTCATCTCTGTCTAGCACCCCACCCGTTCTCTTCGCTCTGGAAGTGAATTTAGACTCACTTCTGCATTAATCCGAACCTCCCACTCCCGGCTCCAAGACTTCTCCTGAGCCGCACCAATTCTTTGGAATGCTCTACCCCAAAAAATTAGATGTATCCACAACTTAAATAGTTTTAGGCGAACCCTAAAAAACACATCTTTTTAGGGCGGCCTATCATGATCCCTAGTCAGTCATCTAGACATAGCCTATCCGCTCCGCCTCAAGTGGATCACATACAACGGGATGTGGCCACTTATTCTGCTCCTATCTGTTCCCCATCTCCTCAAGGTGACTATACTATCATTGCAAATGAGCACCTATACCTTGTCACCCCCACCTCATTGTTAGATTGTAAGCTCTTATGAGCAGGGTTGCCATTTTTTGCTCCAATTATTGTATTATGTTATGCTTTGTATTGTATTGCTTTTGGCATTGTATTGTATTTTCTAATTGTTTCTTATGATTGTTTAAATGTGAACTTTGTATTGTGAAGCGCTATATAAATAAAAATAAATAAAAAGCGGAATATGTTGGCGCTATATAAATAAAAATTATTATTATTATTATTAATTAACAATAATGCAATTAAGACATGATATCTATCCATCAACTACCTATGTTTGTATGGTGAATGTAATTTTTGAAAATGTCATTGTTCTGTGGTAAGGCTCTTAGTACACCTACTGGCTAATAATTGTGTACCAATTCAGTAGCTTCATTTCAGATATCAATATTCATAGTCTACGTATCCGCCAGTTTGTGTTTGCCCACCAACCACGGCAAGGTGGCCTTACATCTGATGGGGCCCTACTCTACTCTATCACTATTCTTAACACTTTGACACCTTTCACATCAGCTTTTTTCTGCTATTTGCAGAAGATGGGGGTGAAAAAAGTACAATGTCTGCACTTGCCAGCTAAGG
The DNA here is from genome assembly GCA_033576535.1 of Allobates femoralis. Taxonomy (NCBI): domain Eukaryota; kingdom Metazoa; phylum Chordata; class Amphibia; order Anura; family Aromobatidae; genus Allobates; species Allobates femoralis. The sequence continues at coordinate 5,096 of JARQOC010000706.1, read as the reverse complement.
GCCTACCTGCGGCACACTTGCAGCAAGTCCCATGCAATGTACATGGAACTTGCGGTTAACTTGCTGTAAATGCGGCAAACGTGGCTTCGGCAGCTGCACCAAATGCAGTCGCTAAAAAAACACTGGTAACTGCGGTTTTTGCGGCCGAAACTGCCGTAACCATGTGTGCTGCACCTGCCGCAAGTGAACCACAAATTCCATATACATTGCATGCAACTTACGGCAAGTGTGGCATAGGTCTGCCCTTAGACAGCAAGTGCAGAAATTGTGTTTTTTCCACCAAAACTTCAACAAATAGCAGAAAAATGCTGATGTGAAAGTTAAATCTCTATTTTTCTATCTATCTATTTACCTATCTATCTATGTGTACAGAACACACCTTGAGATGGAGATGTGTGTGAACAGCCATCCCGCCCGTCTCTTAGCTGTTCACAAAAACCCCTCCCTGTATAAAAAGAGAAGCAAATTTCTCAGAAGCTCTACTGCTGGAGCTTAAGATACAGGTTGATATCACCAAATAAAGAAATTTGGATGATACACATCTACCATTGTCTACATAATGTGTTCAAGTTGGTTGCTATATCTATATTATAAACTATGTAAATTAATGAATTAATAGTACCGTATATAACGACTACGTATGTTATATACCTATTTTCTATATAAGTAGTTGAAATCTATAGATCTATAGCTAAACTAATTTTTTTGTATTTTTTTTTTAAACTGACTATATAACTAAACTACCGTATATACTCGTGTATAAGCCGAGTTTTTCAGCCCAAAAATTGGGCTGAAAAGTCCCTCCCTCGGCTTATACGCGAGTCAGTGCCATTATACAGGCCCCCCTCACAGGATGGCCCCCGCATGCAGCGCTGCGCACATACATTACCTGGCTATCAGCTGTCACCCTCCGGTGGCGGATCGTTCTCCTGGCTCTGGGCTGCATCTTCATCTGTGTCTTCCTGCTTGTCACGTGACCGGCCGGGGTCACGATGACGTCATCGCAATGAGCCCCGGCCACAAGCAGAAAGACACAGGTTAAGACGCAGCCCGGAGCCAGGAGAACGATCTGTCACTGGAGGGTGACAGCTGATAGCCAGGTAATGTATGTGCGAGCCTCTGTATGGGGTGCGCCATACTTGAGGGCCTGTATAATGGCACTGACTCGTATAAGCGAGGAAGGGACTGTTTCACAATTTTGGGCTGAGAAACTCGCTTATACGCGGTATATAGGTAGTTTAGTTTATAGTCATTTTAAAAAAAAATAAAATTGCTTAGATATATTGTGGTGAGTGTATTGTGGTGGTGAGTGTTGTGTATTGGGTGTAGTGTGTAGTTGTGTGTGTGTTGTGTGTTATTATGTGTAGGTGTGGTGTATTGTGAGTGGTGTGTGTTGTGGTGTGGTGTGGTGTATGTGTGTGTGGTGTATGTGTGTGGGTGTGTGAGTGTGTATGTGAGTGTTGGTGTGTGGTGTGTAGTGTGGTGTGTATGTGGTGTGTTGTGTTTAGTTTGTGGGGTGTGTGTTGGTGTGAGTGTGATGTGTGTGTTGTGTGAGTGTGGTATGTGTGGGTGGTTGTGTTGTGTAGTTGTGTGGTGATGTGTTGTGTGATGGTGTATTGGTTATGTTGTTGTGAGTGTTATGTGTGTATTGTGTGAGTGGTGTGTTTGTGTGGTGTGTGAGTGGGTTGTGAGTGTTGTGTGTTGTGTGTGTTGGTGGGAGATGTGTGTGTGGTTAGTGTGGTGATGTGGTGTGTTGTGTGTGTGATGTGTTGTGTGTGTGTATGTTGTGTGAGTGTGTGTGTCGGTATGTATGTGTGTTGGTGTGATGGTGTAGTGTGTGTTGTGTGTGGTGGATTGTGTGGTATGGTGGCTGTATATGGATGATGTGTATGAGTAGTGGTAGGATTGTGTGTATTTTGTGGTGAATGTATAGTGTGATTGGTGTTTGTTATGTGTTATTGTGTAATGTATGATGTGTGATATTTTTGTGAGTTGTGTATGTGTGTTATGTGTGTATGTGTGTATGTGTGAGTGTGTGTGTTGGGTTGTAGTGTGAGTGTGTGTATATGTGTGTGTTGTGTGTGATTTGTGTGTGGGTGTGTATGTGTGATGGGGTGTGTGAGTTGGTGTGTAGTGTGTGTGTGGGTGTTGTGTGTGTATATGTGGTGTGGTTGGTGTGTGTGTGTTATGTGTGTGTGTGAGTGTGTTGTGTGAGTGTGTGTGGTGTATGTTGTTGTGTGTGTGTGTTATTTGTGTGTGTAGTGTGAGTGTGTGTTGTGATTGTGGGTGTGATGTGTGGTGTGTAGTTGAGTGTTGATTGTGTATGAGTGGTGTGTGATGGGTATGTGTTGTGTGTGTAGTGTGTGTGTAGTGTTTTGTTATGTGTGTTGTGTTGTGTGATTGTGTGGTATTGTGGTGTTGTGTATGGTGTGTGTATGTGTAGTGTGTGTATGTGAGTGTTATGTGTTGTGTGTTGGTGTTGATGTGGTGAGTGTGATGTGGTGTGTGTATGTGTGTGTTGGTGTGTGTGTGTTTGTGTGTGTATGTGTGAGTGTGTGTGTGGGTGATGTGTGTGATAGTGTGTGATTGTGTGTGTTATGTGTATGGATGTGTATGTGTGTGTGTATGTGTATGTGGATGTGTAGTGTATGATTGTGTGTTGTGTGTGTATATTGTTAGTGTGATGGGTGTGTATTGTGTGGGTGTGTATGGTGTGTGTGTGTAGTGTGTTGTGTGAGTGTGTGTGTATGGTGTGTGTGGTGTGTTATGTAGGATGTGTGAGTGGTGTGTGTGTGTGTGTGTGAGTGTTGGTGTGTTTGTGTGTGTTGTGTGTGTTATGTGTGGTAGTGTGTGTAGTGTGTGTAGTGGGTTGTGAGGGTAGTGGTGTGTGATGTGGTGTGTGTGATGTTATTTGTGTGAGTTGTGTGTGTGTGGAGTGTGTGTGTGGTTGTGTGTGAGTGTTGTGTGTGTATGTGTGTGTGGTGTGGTGTATGTTTTGGTGTATGTGTGAGTGTGTGTGTGTGGTGTGATGTGTGTGTGTGTTGTGTGGTGTGTGTATTGTATGGTGGTGTGTGTTTGTGTGATTTGTGTGTATGTGGTGTGTGGATGTGTGGTGTGTTATGTGTGGTGTTAGTGTGTGTGTGTTTTGATGATGTGGTGGTGTTGTTGTGTGGTTGTATGTGTGAGGTGGTGTATGTTTGTGTTTGTGTGTGTGATGTGTGAGTGTGTGTATGGTGTGTATGTGTAGTGTTGTGTGTTGTATATGTGTGTGAGTTGTGTGTAGTGATGTGTGTGTGAGTGTGTGTGTTGAATGTGGTGTGTTTATTGTTTATGTGTGTATGTGTGAGTGTGTGTGTGAGTGTGTGTGTTGTTGTGTGGTGTGTTTGTGTGAGTTATGTGGTGTGTGTATTGTGTGATGTTGTGTGAGTGTGTGTGTGTTGTTGTTGTGAGTGGATGTGATGTGTGTATGTGTGGTGTGTGATGTGTGATGTATGTGTGTATGTGTGAGTGTGTTTGGTGTGTGTATGTGTGTATGTTGAGTGTTGTGTGTTGAAGTGTGTGTGTATGTGTGGAGTGTGTTTTGTGTAGTGTGTATGGTGATGTGTGTGTGTGTTATTGTGATGTGTGTGAGTATGTGGTTGATGTGTGGAGTGTGTTGTGTGTGTGGTGGTGTGTATGGAGTGTGTGTGATTGTGAGTGTGTGTTGTGTGATGTGTATGGTGAGTGTGTTGTAGTTGTTGTATGGGTGTGTTATGAGTTGTTGTGTGTGTGTATGTTGGTGTGTATGTGTGAGTGTGTGTGTATGTGTGTTATGTTGGGGATGTGTATGTGAGTGTGTAGTGTGTATTGTTGTGGTGTGTATGTGGTGTATGTGTGTGATGTGTGTGTGTATGTGGGTGTGTGTGTTATGTGTGATGTGTGTGTGTGTGTATGTGTTGTGTGTGTGTTTGTGTGTGATGTGTGTGTGGGTATGTGTGTGTGTGTTATGTGTGTGTTATTGTGTGTGTGTAGTAGTTGTGTTGTGAGTGTGTGTGTGTGTGTAGTGTTGTGTATGTGTGGAGTGTGTGTGTTGTGTTTATGGTGTAGTGTGTGGTGTGTATTGGTGTGATATGTGTGTAGTTGTGTATGTGTTGTATGTGTGAGTGTGTGTATGTGTGATGTGTGATGTAGTGTGTGTGTGTGTGTAGTGTGTGTGTATGTGTGGGTGTGTTTGTGGTGGTGTTGTGTGATGTTGTTGTTGTGTATGTGTGATGTGGATTGTGTGGTTGTTGTGTGAGTGTGTTGTGTGTAGTGTTGGTGTGTGTGTTGTGTTTGTGTGTGTTGTGTGTATGTGTTTGTGTGTGTTGTTTTGTGTATGTGTGTGTGTAGTGTGTGTGTGTTGTGTATGTGTTGTGATGTGTTTGTGTGTGTGTATGTGTGATATGTGTATGTTTGTGTGAGTGTGTGTATGTGTGTGTGGTAGTGTGTGTATGTTTGGTGTGTAGTGTGTGTGTTGTATGTTGTGTATGTGGTTGTTTAGTGTGTGTGTGTAGTGTTGTTTGTATGTGTGTGGTTGTTGATGTGTGTTGTGAGTGTGTTGTGTTGTGTGTGTGTGAGTTGTGTGTATGTGTGTGAAGTGTTGTGTGTATGTGTGGTGTGAGTGTGTGTGTGTATGTGTGGTGAGTGTGTGTGTGATGTTGTGTATGTGTGATTTGTGTTGTGTGTATGTGTGAGTGTGTGTATGTGTGAGTGTTTGTGTTTGTATGTGTGTGTATGGTGTTGTGTGTATGTTGAGTGTGTATTGTTGTTGTGTATGTGTGAGTGTGTATGTGTAGTGTGAGGTTTATGTGTGTGTGTGTGTGGTGGGTATGTGTGTGTGTGTATGTGTGATGTTTGTTTTTTTTTAAATGTGTGTGAGTAGTTGTTTGTGTGTATGTGTTTGTGGGTGAGTGTGTGTTAATGTGTGTGTGAGTGTGTAGTGTGTGATGTGTGTGTTGTTATGTGTGTATTGTGTGTTATGTGTGTGTGATGTGTGTATTTGTGTGTGTTGTTGTGTGTTTGTGTGAGTGTGTGTATGTTAGTGTGTATGTGTGAATGTGTTGTGTTATGTGTGGTGT
>JARQOC010000705.1:0-64328 GCA_033576535.1 Allobates femoralis | reverse complement strand
CCTGGTCCTCTGAGTGTGTGCTTTTCTCATGCAGTCTGTCCTGGTCCTCTGAGTGTGTGCCTCATCTCATGGAGTCTGTCCTGGTCCCCTGAGTGTGTGCCTCATCTCATGCAGTCTCTCCTGGTCCTCTGAGTGTGTGCTTCATGCAGTCTGTCCTGGTCCTCTGAGTGTGTGCCTCATCTCATGCAGTCTGTCCTGGTCCTCTGAGTGTGTGCTTTTCTCATGCAGTCTGTCCTGGTCCTCTGAGTGTGTGCTTCATGCAGTCTGTCCTGGTCCTCTGAGTGTGTGCTTCATGCAGTCTGTCCTGGTCCTCTGAGTGTGTGCCTCCTGCAGTCTGTCCTGGTCCTCTGAGTGTGTGCCTCATCTCATGGAGTCTGTCCTGGTCCCCTGAGTGTGTGCCTCATCTCATGCAGTCTGTCCTGGTCCTCTGAGTGTGTGCTTCATGCAGTCTGTCCTGGTCCTCTGAGTGTGTGCCTCATCTCATGCAGTCTGTCCTGGTCCTCTGAGTGTGTGCCTCATCTCATGCAGTCTGTCCTGGTCCTCTGAGTGTGTGCCTCATCTCATGCAGTCTGTCCTGGTCCTCTGTGACGCACACCAGGGCCGGCTGACTCCGGTTTAGACAGGCGATTCTTCTCCTTCCTTGTCACGGGTGGACCGCGCCTGCCGGTAGTGGGGCCCGGTGTAGTGCAGATCAAAAATGAAGACGTCTTACGGGAACAGATTAAAGGGGGTTTTAATTTGTTTTCTTCGTGACGCCACCTATGAGTAGATTCGGTAAGGGTTACCGACGCTGCGGAACCTCCCGGGGTGATGGACAGCAGCAAGATGTTACGCTCCCCACAGGCTGAGCGGTGATCCCCGGGGGCTGGAGCTGCTCAAGATGTTGTGCGGCAGCTGCGGTTACCTTTAGTTAACGACGGACAGTTCATAAGGAGACACGGACACAGATAGTCTCTGCAACGGTTCTTTACTGTAACCAGCAGGCAGTACATGGCTTACAGTGGTTGAGTAGAAGACCGGGTGGACTCAGCAGTGATAGTGCTCCTCAGAGATCCGCAGTGTACCTCCTTTCTACCTCCTTAGCTTCTTTTGCCAGCGTCGCCCAGGAATACCAGGTCGGGTACGGGGAGGCTGCTTCAATGCCCTATCCATGATGTACGTTCTGGATTCTTTTGGGGAGCCTTGGGTCCCTCAGTGGGTACACCGCTGGTTAGACGACTGGAAACTGGCTGGTGGTGGGGTGCTCCTATAAAGCTGCTCCTCCACGGGGCTGGTTCGTGTGGCAGAGGTGAACTGCTGCCAGCTTCGGTACCAGTGAACCGGCTGTAAGTTGTGGGCACGGGAGTCTTTTGGGAACCCGTGTAGATAAGCCCATTCCCGGTGGTTAAGGCCTCAGGTGCTGACACCCGACCGGTGACGGCCCAGGGGCCCGCACGGAGTGCGGAGCCCCCGCTCCTCTCCAAGTTCTGTGTTCTAGGTCTGCTCTAGATTCCAGACTCTTCTATTCTCATCTAGACTATTGTGTGTTCTACTTCACTACCCTAACACTCCACCCACCAGGACCTAGGATTGGTCCTCTGTTCTAGGTGTTGTATGTTGGGTTGGATCTCAGAGTTAACTATTGCACTGCTTTGTCAAGAGAATATTGCGGCTGCAATACTCCCTTGTGACGCACTCGTTGCGGGGCGCCACACTCCCCCTTGGTTAAATCAGCTTGTCCCCAAGCGTCAAACTACTCACATTACAGAGGTTTTTACATTTTTATACATATATGACACACTTTTATTAAAATAGAAAAACAGGTAAAGATATGCTTTGATGATATAAGCAAAGAAACAGGTAATCACTTTGTGCGGACCCGGCGGGCGGTCGGCTGTACTTTAACTAGAGTCCAGGCTGTAGCCGCAAGATCACACAGTCAGTGATTAACGGGAACAGAGTCATTGATGAAGTTCAAGTTTTAAAGTCACTGGCTCTGAGGGTGATGGCGTACCCGGATAGCAAACCACCCATCTGCACAAGCATAGCGCTCGTAGGTGATAATATCGCCCCGGTATAGGTCGCGATCGGGATGTCCTCTTGGCAAGTTGGACTCAACGTCCCGGCGCCCCACAAACACCTCCTCATTCAAACCCACCTCCCAAGCGAACCCCCACCCGGTATTTAAGTTAAAGGTGGAAATTCTACCTTCACGGCGGAGTTCATCAGGCAGCGGCGGCTGGCGGCGAGCCTCGGCACGGGCCTCCATGTTGGCGCGTTCTCGGGCTTGCCACTCCTCTCGTCGTCTCTGGCGTACATCTCCGTCGTTACGGCTCGGGGTGTAAAGATGAGTAACGGAGCTGGTGGTTTGGCGGGAAGCTTGAACTTGGCGGGCTGTCTGTATCGGAACCCGGTGGAACGGCACAGGGGAAGGTGTCGGCAGTGCACCCGACCAGTGTACCCGAGCTGTGTGCCCGGAAGGAAGTTCTTTGTTGTCTCCCCAAGCGAACCCGGTGTCGAAATCCTCAGCGGTGCTGTGGGTCTCGTCGTCATCCTCTCCGACCTCTTCCTCGATGACCACATCAGGCTGCTCGATGATGAAAGACGTTAAAGCTTGTTCCGTTGTACAACAGAGCGGTGGTGCTGCGGATCCTTCCGTAGGGACGTCCTGCAGGGCTTCCAGGCTGCCTGCCTCTTCATCTGTTTCCGCAGGTAAAGGTGTTTCAATCCCGGTTACCCGGTAGGCCTCGGCAATGGCAAGGGAAGCCTCCGGTACGGGGATAAAACAGGCGACTGTCTCTGTAGTGGTGAAACATGTCGCGGGTTCCTCAGTGGGAACCTGGTAGAGATCGAGTTCTTCCATGGAGCGTGTTATGAGCTCCGGCTCAAGAACGGAATCGGTTGCGATGTTGGTCGCTGGAACGGGTCGAGTTGCGGCCTCCACCGGAATGACACAGTCTATTGGCTCAGGTGACGGAGCAGGACAGGTGGTAGGCGAGGGTGAGGCGGTCGAGAAGCTGGTGACGTCGTCGGGGCTTGGAGAAGCTGTACCCGGTCGGCTCTGCTGCATCGCATGGTGTAGTCGTCTGCCTAGGGTCGCGCTCCAGCTACGGATCGTCCATTCCACTGTCTCTAGTAACCGCACCCGGAGGTCTTGTAGAGCCTCTAGCCAGAAGTCGGGGCTGCCATCTATGGTAAGGGCAGGATCCGGACCCGGTTGGCTGACGGCTGCTCTGGCCTCCGCCTCGACCTCCCGCATCAGGTCTTGGAGTCTCATGCTGGCCATTCTTCTTGGAGGGAAACCACACCCGATCAACCGGTAAGACGTTCTGGTTGAGCTGGTCAAGAGTTCCGTCTGTGTGTCTATGTATGACACTCCCATCTCCTCTGGGCTTTTGTAGTCCAATCGTGGGAAAAGTCTTTGGGGTCCGCCCCCATGGTTGATTCGAGCAATCAGGGCGGACAAAGAGTTTGGCGCCTTTTGTCTTTAGCCCTCCCACAGTGAGGGGGGGGTTGACTCACTCCTGGGCTTCACGTGGCGGCTTCTTGTGGCGGGAACGCCATCTTGGGCGCCATCTTGACCCAATGGTGTAAAGGCGGGAAAGTTCTTTTAGGGACGAACAAAGTCCAATTGTAGACAATAAAGTCCAGTTTAAGCACAATATACCCGTTGGGTAACGGGCCTGCTCGTATCCTGTTCGTGACGCCATTTTCTGACGCACACCAGGGCCGGCTGACTCCGGTTTAGACAGGCGATTCTTCTCCTTCCTTGTCACGGGTGGACCGCGCCTGCCGGTAGTGGGGCCCGGTGTAGTGCAGATCAAAAATGAAGACGTCTTACGGGAACAGATTAAAGGGGTTTTAATTTGTTTTCTTCGTGACGCCACCTATGAGTAGATTCGGTAAGGGTTACCGACGCTGCGGAACCTCCCGGGGTGATGGACAGCAGCAAGATGTTACGCTCCCCACAGGCTGAGCGGTGATCCCCGGGGGCTGGAGCTGCTCAAGATGTTGTGCGACAGCTGCGGTTACCTTTAGTTAACGACGGACAGTTCATAAGGAGACACGGACACAGATAGTCTCTGCAACGGTTCTTTACTGTAACCAGCAGGCAGTACATGGCTTACAGTGGTTGAGTAGAAGACCGGGTGGACTCAGCAGTGATAGTGCTCCTCAGAGATCCGCAGTGTACCTCCTTTCTACCTCCTTAGCTTCTTTTGCCAGCGTCGCCCAGGAATACCAGGTCGGGTACGGGGAGGCTGCTTCAATGCCCTATCCATGATGTACGTTCTGGATTCTTTTGGGGAGCCTTGGGTCCCTCAGTGGGTACACCGCTGGTTAGACGACTGGAAACTGGCTGGTGGTGGGGTGCTCCTATAAAGCTGCTCCTCCACGGGGCTGGTTCGCGTGGCAGAGGTGAACTGCTGCCAGCTTCGGTACCAGTGAACCGGCTGTAAGTTGTGGGCACGGGAGTCTTTTGGGAACCCGTGTAGATAAGCCCATTCCCGGTGGTTAAGGCCTCAGGTGCTGACACCCGACCGGTGACGGCCCAGGGGCCCGCACGGAGTGCGGAGCCCCCGCTCCTCTCCAAGTTCTGTGTTCTAGGTCTGCTCTAGATTCCAGACTCTTCTATTCTCATCTAGACTATTGTGTGTTCTACTTCACTACCCTAACACTCCACCCACCAGGACCTAGGATTGGTCCTCTGTTCTAGGTGTTGTATGTTGGGTTGGATCTCAGAGTTAACTATTGCACTGCTTTGTCAAGAGAATATTGCGGCTGCAATACTCCCTTGTGACGCACTCGTTGCGGGGCGCCACATCTGAGTGTGTGCCTCATCTCATGGAGTCTGTCCTGGTCCCCTGAGTGTGTGCTTCATGCAGTCTGTCCTGGTCCTCTGAGTATGTGCCTCCAGCAGTCTGTCCTGGTCCTCTGAGTGTGTGCCTCATCTCATGCAGTCTGTCCTGGTCCTCTGAGTGTGTGCTTCATGCAGTCTGTCCTGGTCCTCTGAGTGTGTGCTTCATGCAGTCTGTCCTGGTCCTCTGTGTGTGCCTCATCTCATGGAGTCTGTCCTGGTCCTCTGAGTGTGTGCTTCATGCAGTCTGTCCTGGTCCTCTGAGTATGTGCCTCATCTCATGCAGTCTGTCCTGGTCCTCTGAGTGTGTGCTTCATGCAGTCTGTCCTGGTACTCTGAGTGTGTGCTTCATGCAGTCTGTCCTGGTCCTCTGTGTGTGCCTCATGTCATGCAGTCTGTCCTGGTCCTCTGAGTGTGTGCCTTATCTCATGCAGTCTGTCCTGGTCCTCTAAGTGTGTGCTTCATGCAGTCTGTCCTGGTCCCCTGAGTGTGTGCTTCATGCAGTCTGTCCTGGTCCTCTGAGTGTGTGCCTCATCTCATGCAGTCTGTCCTGGTCCTCTGAGTGTGTGCCTCATCTCATGCAGTCTGTCCTGGTCCTCTGAGTGTGTGCCTCATCTCATGCAGTCTGTCCTGGTCCTCTGAGTGTGTGCCTCATCTCATGCAGTCTGTCCTGGTCCTCTGTGTGTGCCTCATCTCCTGCACTCTGTCCTGGTCCTCTGTGTATGCTTCATCTCATGCAGTCTGTCCTGGTCCTCTGAGTGTGTGCCTTATCTCATGCAGTCTGTCCTGGTCCTCTGAGTGTGTGCTTCATGGAGTCTGTCCTGGTCCTTTAAGTGTGTGCCTCATCTCATGCAGTCTGTCCTGGTCCTCTGAGTGTGTGCTTCATGCAGTCTGTCCTGGTCCTCTGAGTGTGTGCTTCTTGCAGTCTGTCCTGGTCCTCTGAGTGTGTGCTTCATGCAGTCTGTCCTGGTCCTCTGTGTGTGTGCCTCATCTCATGCAGTCTGTCCTGGTCCTCTGAGTGTGTGCTTCATGCAGTCTGTCCTGGTCCTCTGTGTGTGTGCTTCATGCAGTCTGTCCTGGTCCTCTGTGTGTGTGCTTCATGCAGTCTGTCCTGGTCCTCTGTGTGTGTGCTTCATGCAGTCTGTCCTGGTCCTCTGAGTGTGTGCTTCATGCAAGTCTGTCCTGGTCCTCTGTGTGTGTGCTTCATGCAGTCTGTCCTGGTCCTCTGAGTGTGTGCTTCATGCAAGTCTGTCCTGGTCCTCTGTGTGTGTGCTTCATGCAGTCTGTCCTGGTCCTCTGTGTGTGTGCTTCATGCAGTCTGTCCTGGTCCTCTGAGTGTGTGCCTCATGCAGTCTGTCCTGGTCCTCTGAGTGTGTGCTTCATGCAGTCTGTCCTGGTCCTCTGTGTGTGTGCTTCATGCAGTCTGTCCTGGTCCTCTGAGTGTGTGCTTCATGCAGTCTGTCCTGGTCCTCTGTGTGTGTGCTTCATCTCATGCAGTCTGTCCTGGTCCTCTGAGTGTGTGCTTCATGCAGTCTCTCCTGGTCCTCTGAGTGTGTGCCTCATGCAGTCTGTCCTGTTCCTCTGAGTGTGTGCTTCATGCAGTCTGTCCTGGTCCTCTGTGTGTGTGCTTCATGCAGTCTGTCCTGGTCCTCTGAGTGTGTGCTTCATGCAGTCTGTCCTGGTCCTCTGAGTGTGTGCTCTCTATGCAGTCTGTCCTGGTCCTCTGAGTGTGTGCTTCCATGCAGTCTGTCCTGGTCCTCTGAGTGTGTGCTTCATGCAGTCTGTCCTGGTCCTCTGAGTGTGTGCCTCATCTCATGCAGTCTGTCCTGGTCCTCTGAGTGTGTGCCTCATGCAGTCTGTCCTGGTCCTCTGAGTGTGTGCTCATTGCAGTCTGTCCTGGTCCTCTGAGTGTGTGCTCATGCAGTCTGTCCTGGTCCTCTGAGTGTGTGCCTCATCTCTGCAGTCTGTCCTGGTCCTCTGAGTGTGTGCTTCATGCAGTCTGTCCTGGTCCTCTGAGTGTGTGCTCATTGCAGTCTGTCCTGGTCCTCTGAGTGTGTGCTTCATGCAGTCTGTCCTGGTCCTCTGAGTGTGTGCCTTCTCATGCAGTCTGTCCTGGTCCTCTGAGTGTGTGCTTCATGCAGTCTGTCCTGGTCCTCTGAGTGTGTGCCTCATCTCATGCAGTCTGTCCTGGTCCTCTGGTGTGTGCTTCATGCAGTCTGTCCTGGTCCTCTGAGTGTGTGCCTCATTCATGCAGTCTGTCCTGGTCCTCTGATTGTGTGCCTCTTCATGCAGTCTGTCCTGGTCCTCTGAGTGTGTGCTTCATGCAGTCTGTCCTGGTCCTCTGGTGTGCCTCATCTCATGCAGTCTGTCCTGGTCCTCTGAGTGTGTGCCTCATCTCATGCAGTCTGTCCTGGTCCTCTGAGTGTGTGCTCATCTCATGCAGTCTGTCCTGGTCCTCTGAGTGTGTGCTTCATTCAAGTCTGTCCTGGTCCTCTGAGTGTGTGCTCATCGAGTCTGTCCTGGTCCTCTGAGTGTGTGCTCTTCATGCAGTCTGTCCTGGTCTCTGAGTGTGTGCTTCATCAGTCTGTCCTGGTCTCTAGTGTGTGCTCTCTGAGTCTGTCCTGGTCCGGTGTGTGCTCATGCAGTCTGTCCTGGTCCTCTGAGTGTGTGCCTCACAGTCTGTCCTGGTCCTGAGTGTGTGCTCATTCATGTCTGTCCTGTCCTGAGTGTGTCTCATGCAGTCTGTCCTGGTCCTCTGAGTGTGTGCTTCTGCAGTCTGTCCTGGTCTCTGTGTGTGCCTCATCTCATGAGTCTGTCCTGGTCCTCTAGTGTGTGCTTCATGCAGTCTGTCTGGTCCCTGAGTGTGCCTTTCTGCAGTCTGTCCTGGTCCTCTGAGTGTTGTTCATGAGTCTGTCTGGTCCTCTGTGTGGTTTCATGAGTCTGTCTGGTCCCCTGAGTGTGTGCTCTGCAGTCTGTCCTGGTCCTCTTATGTGTCTCAGCATCTGTCCGCCCTGAGTGTGCTCATCATGCAGTTGTCCTGGTCTCTGAGTGTGTGCCTCTGCAGTCTGTCCTGGTCCTCTAGTGTGTGCTTCTGCAGTCTGTCCTGGTCCTCTGTGTGTGCCTCTCTGCAGTCTGTCCTGGTCCTTGAGTGTGTGTCTCATGCAGTCTGTCCTGGTCCTCTGAGTGTTGCCTATCTCATGCAGTCTGCCTGGTCCTCTGAGTGTGTGCTTCATGCAGTCTGTCCTGGTCCTCTGGTGTGTGCTCATGCAGTCTGTCCTGGTCCCTGGTGTGTGCTTCATGCAGTCTGTCCTGGTCCTCTGAGTGTGTGCCTCTCTGCAGTCTGTCTGTCCTCTGAGTGTGTGCTTCATGCAGTCTGTCCTGGTCCTGAGTGTGTGCTTCTGCAGTCTGTCCTGGTCCTCTGAGTGTGTGCCTCTGCAGTCTGTCCTGGTCCTCTGAGTGTGTGCTTCTGCAGTCTGTCCTGGTCCCTGATGTGTGCTCCTGCAGTCTGTCCTGGTCCTTGAGTGTGTGCCTCTCTGCAGTCTGTCCTGGTCCTCTGTGTGTGCTCATGCAGTCTGTCCTGGTCCTCTGAGTGTGTGCTCTGCAGTCTGTCCTGGTCCTCTGGTTGTGCTCCTCATGCAGTCTGTCCTGGTCCTCTGAGTGTGTGCTTCATGCAGTCTGTCCTGTCCTCTGAGTGTGTGCTCATCAGTCTGTCCTGGTCCTCTGAGTGTGTGCTTCATGCAGTCTGTCCTGGTCCTCTGGTGTGTGCTTCATGCAGTCTGTCCTGGTCCTCTGAGTGTGTGCTCTCTCTGCTGTCTGTTACATTGTCCTGCTGAGTGGTGCTTCATGCAGTCTGTCCTGGTCCTGAGTGTGCTTCAGCAGTCTGTCCTGGTCCTCTGAGTGTGTGCTTCATGCAGTCTGTCTGGTCCTCTGAGTGTGTGTCTTATGCAGTCTGTCTGGTCTCTGAGTGTGTGCTTCATGCAGTCTGTCTGGTCCTCTGAGTGTGTGCTTCATGCAGTCTGTCCTGGTCCTCTGAGTGTGTGCCTCATTGCAGTCTGTCCTGGTCCTCTGTGTGTGCTTCATGCAGTCTGTCCTGGTCCTCTGATTGTGCTTCTCATGCAGTCTGTCCTGGTCCTCTGGTGTGTGCTCATGCAGTCTGTCCTGGTCCTCTGAGTGTGTGCCTCATTCATGCAGTCTGTCCTGGTCCTCTGAGTGTGTGCTTCTTGCAGTCTGTCCTGGTCCTCTGAGTGTGTGCCTCATCTCATGCAGTCTGTCCTGGTCCTCTGAGTGTGTCCTTCATGCAGTCTGTCCTGGTCCTCTGTGTGTGTGCTTCATGCAGTCTGTCCTGGTCCTCTGTGTGTGTGCTTCATGCAGTCTGTCCTGGTCCTCTGAGTGTGTGCTTCATGCAAGTCTGTCCTGGTCCTCTGTGTGTGTGCTTCATGCAGTCTGTCCTGGTCCTCTGTGTGTGTGCTTCATGCAGTCTGTCCTGGTCCTCTGAGTGTGTGCCTCATGCAGTCTGTCCTGGTCCTCTGAGTGTGTGCTTCATGCAGTCTGTCCTGGTCCTCTGTGTGTGTGCTTCATGCAGTCTGTCCTGGTCCTCTGAGTGTGTGCCTCATGCAGTCTGTCCTGGTCCTCTGAGTGTGTGCCTCATGGAGTCTGTCCTGGTCCTCTGAGTGTGTGCCTCATGGAGTCTGTCCTGGTCCTCTGTGTGTGCCTCATGTCATGCAGTCTGTCCTGGTCCTCTGAGTGTGTGCCTCATGTCATGCAGTCTGTCCTGGTCCTCTGAGTGTGTGCCTCATCTCATGCAGTCTGTCCTGGTCCTCTGAGTGTGTGCCTCATGTCATGCAGTCTGTCCTGGTCCTCTGAGTGTGTGCCTCATCTCATGGAGTCTGTCCTGGTCCCCTGAGTGTGTGCTTCATGCAGTCTGTCCTGGTCCTCTGTGTGTGTGCTTCATGCAATCTGTCCTGGTCCTCTGAGTGTGTGCCTCATCTCATGCAGTCTGTCCTGGTCCTCTGAGTGTGTGCTTCATGCAATCTGTCCTGGTCCTCTGAGTGTGTGCCTCATCTCATGCAGTCTGTCCTGGTCCTCTGAGTGTGTGCTTCATGCAGTCTGTCCTGGTCCTCTGAGTGTGTGCCTCATCTCATGCAGTCTGTCCTGGTCCTCTGAGTGTGTGCTTCATGTCATGCAGTCTGTCCTGGTCCTCTGAGTGTGTGCTTCATGTCATGCAGTCTGTCCTGGTCCTCTGAGTGTGTGCTTCATGCAGTCTGTCCTGGTCCTCTGAGTGTGTGCTTCATGCAGTCTGTCCTGATCCTCTGAGTGTGTGCTTCATGCAGTCTGTCCTGGTCCTCTGTGTGTGTGCTTCATGCAGTCTGTCCTGGTCCTCTTTGTGTGTGCTTCATGCAGTCTGTCCTGGTCCTCTGAGTGTGTGCTTCATGCAGTCTGTCCTGGTCCTCTGAGTGTGTGCTTCATGCAGTTGTGGCGCCCCGCAACGAGTGCGTCACAAGGGAGTATTGCAGCCGCAATATTCTCTTGACAAAGCAGTGCAATAGTTAACTCTGAGATCCAACCCAAACATGCAACACCTAGAACAGAGGGCCAATCCTAGGTCCTGGTGGGTGGAGTGTTAGGGAAGTGCAGTAGAACACACATCTAGTCTAGAGGAGTTTACAGAAGCCTGAAGTCTAGAACAGACCTACAACACAGAGCTTGGAGCGGGGGCTCCGCACCCCGGTGCGGGCCCCTGGGCCGTCACCGGACGGGTGTCACTACCCGAGGCCTCACCATCCGGGAATGGGCATTATCTACACGGGTCCCCAAAAGACTCCCGTGCCCACAACCTACAGCCGGTTCACTGGTACCGAAGCTGGCAGCAGTTCACCTCTGTCACGCGAACCAGCCCCGTGGAGGAGAAGCTTTACAGGAGCACCCCACCACCAACCAGTCGTCTAACCAGCGGTGTACCCACTGAGGGATCCAAGGCTCCCCAAAGCATCCACAGCGTACACAGATGGATAGGGCATTGAAGCAGCCTCCCCGTACCCGTTCTGGTATTCCTGGGCGACATTGGTTTACACAAGTCAGGTAGAATGGAAGAACACTTGCGGATCTCTGAGGAACGCTACCACTGCTGAGTCCACCCGGTCCACTACCTGTAACCACTGCATACCGTGTATTGCCTTCATGGTTACAGTAAAGAACCGTTATAGAGACTTCCTGTGTCTGTGATTCCTTATGAACTGTCCGTCATTACCTAAAGGCAACCGCAGCTGCCGCACTACATCTTGAGCAGCTCCAGCCGCCGGGGATCACCGCTCAGCCTGTGGGGAGCGTAACATCTTGCTGCTGTCCATCACCCCGGAGGTTCCGCAGCGTCGGTAGCCCTTACCGAAACTACTCATAGGTGGCGTCACGAATAAATTAAAACCCCTTTTAATCTGTTCCAGCAAGACGTCTCTACTTTTGATCTGCACCACACCGAGCCCCGTTACCGGCAGGCGCCGGTCCAACCGTGACAAGGAAGGAAGGGAAGTCGCCTGTACAAACCGAGAGTAACCCTGGCCCCTGGTGTGCGTCAGAATTTGGCGTCACGAACAGGATACGAGCAGGCCCGTTATCCAACGGGTATAATGTGCTTAAACTGGACTTTATTGTCTACAATTGGACTTTGTTCGTCCTAAAAAGAACTTTCCCGCCTTTACACCATTGGGTCAAGATGGCGCCCAAGATGGCGTTCCCGCCACAAGAAGCCGCCACGTGAAGCCCAGGAGTGAGTCAACCCCCCCCCTCATCGTGGGAGGGCTAAAGACAAAAGGCGCCAAACTCTTTGTCCGCCCTGATTGCTCGAATCAACCATGGGGGCGGACCCCAAAGACTTTTCCCACGATTGGACTACAAAAGCCCAAAAGGAAATGGGAGTGTCTTAGACACACCGACAGAAAGAGAAGACTTCTTCATCAGCTCGCTACCAGAACGCTTACCGGTTCATCGGGTGTGGTTTCCCTCCAAGGAAGAAAATGTCCAGCGTGAGACTCCAAGACCTGATGCGGGAGGTCGAAGCGGAGGCCAGAGCAGCCCTAAGCCAACAGGGTCCGGATCCTGTCCTTACTATAGACGGCAGCCCCGACTTCTGGCTAGAGGCCCTACAAGACCTCCGGGTGCGGTTACTAGAGACTGTGGAATGGACGATTCGCAGCTGGAGCGCGACCCTAGGCAGACGACTACACCATGCGATGCAGCAGAGCCGACCGGGTACAGCTACTCCAAGCCCAGACGACGTCACCAGCTTCTCGACCGCCTCACCGTCACCTACCACCTGCCCAGCTTCGTCACCGGAGCCAATAGACTGTGTCATTCCCGTGAGAGCCACAGCACAACCCGTTCCAGCGACCAACATCGCAACCGATCCCGTTCTTGAGCCGGAGCTCATAACACGCTCCATTGAAGAACTCGATCTTTACCAGGTTCCCACCGAGGAACCCGCGACGTGTTTCACTACTACCGAGACAGTCGCCTGTTTTATCCCCGTACCGGAGGCTTCCCTTGCCATTGCCGAGGCCTACCTGGTAACCGGGATTGAAACACCTTTACCTGCGGAAACAGATGAAGAAGCAGGCAGTCTGGAAGCCCTGCAGGACGTCCCTACGGAAGGATCCACAGCACCACCGCCCTGTCGTACAACGGAACAAGCTTCAACATCTCTCACCATCGAGCAGCCTGATGTGGTCATCGAGGAAGAGGTCGGAGAGGATGACGACGAGACCCACAGCACCGCTGAGGATTTCGACACCGGGTTCGCTTGGGGAGATGCCAAAGAACTTTCTTCCGGGCATACAGCTCGGGTACACTGGTCGGGTGCAACGCCGACACCTTCCCCTGTGCCGTTCCACCGGGTTCCGATACAGACAGCCCGCCAAGTTCAAGCTTCCCTCCAAACCATCAGCTCCATTACTCATCTTTACACCCCGAGCCGTAACGACGGAGATGTACGCCAGAGACGACGAGAGGAGTGGCAAGCCCGTGAACGCGCCAACATGCAGGCCCGTGCCGAGGCTCGCCGCCAGCCGCCGCTGCCTGATGAACTCCGCCGTGAAGGTAGAATGTCCACCTTTAACTTAAATACCGGGTGGGGGTTCGCTTGGGAGGTGGGTTTGAATGAGGAGGTGTTTGTGGGGCGCCGGGACGTTGAGTCAAACTTGCCAAGAGGACATCCCGATCGCGACCTATACCGGGGCGATATTATCACCTACGAGCGCTATGCTTGTGCAGATGGGTGGTTTGCTATCCGGGTGCGCCATCGTTCTCAGAGCCAGTGACTTTAAAACTTGAACTCTTCCAATGACTCTGTTCCCGTTAATCACTGACCGTGTGATCTTGCGGCTACAGCCTGGACTCTAATTAAAGTACAGCCGACCCGCCCGCCGGGTCCGCACAAAGTGATTACCTGTTTCTTTGCTTATATCACCAAAGCATAACCTTACCTGTTTTCTATTTTAATAAAAGTGTGTCGTATATGTGTATAAAAATGCAAAAACCTCTGTAATGTGAGTAGTGTGACGCTTGGGGACAAGCTGATTTAACCAAGGGGGAGTGTGGCGCCCCGCAACGAGTGCGTCACAAGGGAGTATTGCAGCCGCAATATTCTCTTGACAAAGCAGTGCAATAGTTAACTCTGAGATCCAACCCAAACATGCAACACCTAGAACAGAGGGCCAATCCTAGGTCCTGGTGGGTGGAGTGTTAGGGAAGTGCAGTAGAACACACATCTAGTCTAGAGGAGTTTACAGAAGCCTGAAGTCTAGAACAGACCTACAACACAGAGCTTGGAGCGGGGGCTCCGCACCCCGGTGCGGGCCCCTGGGCCGTCACCGGACGGGTGTCACTACCCGAGGCCTCACCATCCGGGAATGGGCATTATCTACACGGGTCCCCAAAAGACTCCCGTGCCCACAACCTACAGCCGGTTCACTGGTACCGAAGCTGGCAGCAGTTCACCTCTGTCACGCGAACCAGCCCCGTGGAGGAGAAGCTTTACAGGAGCACCCCACCACCAACCAGTCGTCTAACCAGCGGTGTACCCACTGAGGGATCCAAGGCTCCCCAAAGCATCCACAGCGTACACAGATGGATAGGGCATTGAAGCAGCCTCCCCGTACCCGTTCTGGTATTCCTGGGCGACATTGGTTTACACAAGTCAGGTAGAATGGAAGAACACTTGCGGATCTCTGAGGAACGCTACCACTGCTGAGTCCACCCGGTCCACTACCTGTAACCACTGCATACCGTGTATTGCCTTCATGGTTACAGTAAAGAACCGTTATAGAGACTTCCTGTGTCTGTGATTCCTTACGAACTGTCCGTCATTACCTAAAGGTAACCGCAGCTGCCGCACTACATCTTGAGCAGCTCCAGCCGCCGGGGATCACCGCTCAGCCTGTGGGGAGCGTAACATCTTGCTGCTGTCCATCACCCCGGAGGTTCCGCAGCGTCGGTAGCCCTTACCGAAACAACTCATAGGTGGCGTCACGAATAAATTAAAACCCCTTTTAATCTGTTCCAGCAAGACGTCTCTACTTTTGATCTGCACCACACCGAGCCCCGTTACCGGCAGGCGCCGGTCCAACCGTGACAAGGAAGGAAGGGAAGTCGCCTGTACAAACCGAGAGTAACCCTGGCCCCTGGTGTGCGTCACAGTCTGTCCTGGTCCTCTGAGTGTGTGCTTCATGCAGTCTGTCCTGGTCCTCTGAGTGTGTGCTTCATGCAGTCTGTCCTGGTCCTCTGAGTGTGTGCCCATCTCATGCAGTCTGTCCTGGTCCTCTGTGTGTGTCTTCATGCAGTCTGTCCTGGTCCTCTGAGTGTGTGCCTCATGCATGCATGTCCTGGTCTCTGAGTGTGTGCTTCATGTCAGTCTGTCCTGGTCCTCTGAGTGTGTGCTCATCTGCCCATTGAGTTTCAGTCTGTCCTGGTCCTCTGGTGTTGCTCATCATGATTGTCCTGCCTCTGAGTGGTCTCATGCAGTCTGTCCTGGTCCTCTGAGTGTGTGCCTCATCTCATGCAGTCTGTCCTGGTCCTCTGAGTGTGTGCCTCATCCATGCAGTCTGTCCTGGTCTCTGAGTGTGTGCCTCATCTCATGTTCTGTCTGGTCCTCTGATGTTCTCTTCATGCAGTCTGTCCTGTCTCTGAGTGTGTGCCTCATTCATGCAGTCTGTCCTGGTCCTCTGTGTGTGTGCTTCATGCAGTCTGTCCTGGTCCTCTGAGTGTGTGCTTCATGCAGTCTGTCCTGGTCCTCTGAGTGTGTGCTTCATGCAGTCTGTCCTGGTCCTCTGAGTGTGTGCTCATCATGCAGTCTGTCCTGGTCCTCTGAGTGTGTGCATTCATGCAGTCTGTCCTGGTCCTCTGAGTGTGTGCTCATCATGCAGTCTGTCCTGGTCCTCTGAGTGTGTGCTTCATGCAGTCTGTCCTGGTCCTCTGAGTGTGTGCCTTCTCATGCCGTCTGTTCCTGGTCCTCTGAGTGTGTGCCTTCATCTCTGCAGTCTGTCCTGGTCCTCTGTGTGTGCTTCTCTATGCAGTTCTGTCCTGGTCCTCTAGTGTGTGTGCTTCATGCAGTCTGTCCTGGTCCTCTGAGTGGTGCTCTCTCAGCTGTCCTGTCCTCTGAGTGTGTGCCTCATTCATGCAGTCTGTCCTGGTCCTCTGAGTGTGCTGCTTCTGGCCTCTATGCTATGCAGTCTGTCCTGGTCCTCTGGTGTGTGTGCTTCATGCAGTCTGTCCTGGTCCTCTGAGTGTGTGCTCATCTCATGCAGTCTGTCCTGGTCCTCTGAGTGTGTGCTCTTCATGCAGTCTGTCCTGGTCCTCTGAGTGTGATGCTTCATGCAGTGCTTCCTGGTCTTGTGCTGCTTCATGCAGTCTGTCCTGGTCCTCTGAGTGTGTGCTTCATGCAGTCTGTCCTGTCCTCTGAGTGTGTGCTTCATGCAGTCTGTCCTGGTCCTCTGAGTGTGTGCCTTCATGCAGTCTGTCCTGGTCCTCTGAGTGTGTGCTTCATGCAGTCTGTCCTGGTCCTCTGAGTGTGTGCTCTTCATGCAGTCTGTCCTGGTCCTCTGAGTGTGTGCTCTCATGCAGTCTGTCCTGGTCCTCTGAGTGTGTGCCTCATTCATGCAGTCTGTCCTGGTCCTCTGAGTGTGTGCCATTCATGCAGTCTGTCCTGGTCCTCTGAGTGTGTGCTTCATGCAGTCTGTCCTGGTCCTCTGTGTGTGTGCTTCATGCAGTCTGTCCTGGTCCTCTGAGTGTGTTGCTCATTCATGCAGTCTGTCCTGGTCCTCTGAGTGTGTGCCTCATCTCATGCAGTCTGTCCTGGTCTCTGAGGTGTGTGCCTCATCTCATGCAGTCTGTCCTGGTCCTCTGAGTGTGTGCCTCATGCAGTCTGTCCTGGTCTCTCTCATGAGTTGTGGCCTTGATGTTCATGCAGTCTGTCCTGGTCCTCTGAGTGTGTGCTTCATGCAGTCTGTCCTGGTCCTCTGAGTGTGTGCATCATGCATTGTCCTGTCCTGGTTCCTTCATGAGTTGTCGTTCTTGATCATGCTCATGCAGTCTGTCCTGGTCCTCTGAGTGTGTGCTTCATGCAGTCTGTCCTGGTCCTCTGAGTGTGTGCTTCATGCAGTCTGTCCTGGTCCTCTGAGTGTGTGCTCATTCATGCAGTCTGTCCTGGTCCTCTGAGTGTGTGCTATCATGCAGTCTGTCCTGGTCCCTTCCCTGAGTGTGTGCTCATGCGAGTCTGTCCTGGTCCTCTGAGTGTGTGCTTCATTCATGAGTCTGTCCTGGTCCTCTGAGTGTGTGCTTCATGCAGTCTGTCCTGGTCCTCTGTGTGTGCCTCTCCATGCTAGTCTGTCCTGGTCCTCTGAGTGTGTGCTTCATGCAGTCTGTCCTGGTCCTCTGAGTGTGTGCCTTCATGCAGTCTGTCCTGGTCCTCTGAGTGTGTGCTTCATGCAGTCTGTCCTGGTCCTCTGATGTGTTTATGCTGTCTGTCTGTCTCTGTGTGTGCCTCTTCATGCAGTCTGTCCTGGTCCTCTGAGTGTGTGCTCTCTCATGCAGTCTGTCCTGGTCCTCTGAGTGGTGCTTCATGCAGTCTGTCCTGGTCCTCTGAGTGTGTGCTCATTCATGCAGTCTGTCCTGGTCCTCTGAGTGTGTGCCTCATCTCATGCAGTCTGTCCTTGGTCCTCTGAGTGTGTGCTTCTCATGCAGTCTGTCTGTCCTAGTGTGCTCCTCTGAGTCTGTCTGGTCCTCTGAGTGTGTGCTTCAGTCTGTCCTGGTCCTCTGAGTGTGTGCTCTCATGCAGTCTGTCCTGGTCCTCTGAGTGTGTGCTATCATGCAGTCTGTCTGTCCTGATTGTGCCTCCTGCAGTCTGTCCTGGTCCTCGAGTGTGTGCTTCATGCAGTCTGTCCTGGTCCTCTGAGTGTGTGCATCTGTCTGTCCTCTGAGTGTGTGCTCTCATGCAGTCTGTCCTGGTCCTCTGAGTGTGTGTCTTCATGCAGTCTGTCCTGGTCCTCTGAGTGTGTGCCTCATCTCATGCAGTCCTGGTCCTTGAGTGTGCCTTCTGCACGTCTGTCCTGGTCCTCTGGTGTGTGCTTCATAGCAGTCTGTCCTGGTCCTCTGAGTGTGTGCTTCATGCAGTCTGTCCTGGTCCTCTGAGTGTGTGCTTCATGCAGTCTGTCCTGGTCCTCTGATGGTGTGCCTCATTCATGCAGTCTGTCCTGGTCCTCTGAGTGTGTGCCTTCATGCAGTCTGTCCTGGTCCTCTGAGTGTGTGCCTCTTCATGCAGTCTGTCCTGGTCCTCTGAGTGTGTGCTTCATGCAGTCTGTCCTGGTCCTCTGAGTGGTGCCTCTGCAGTCTGTCCTGTCCTCTGAGTGTGTGCTCATGCAGTCTGTCCTGGTCCTCTGAGTGTGTGCCTCATCTCATGCAGTCTGTCCTGGTCCTCTGAGTGTGTGCTCATTCTGCAGTCTGTCCTGGTCCTCTGAGTGTGTGCCTTCTGCAGTCTGTCCTGGTCCTCTGAGTGTGTGCTTCATGCAGTCTGTCCTGGTCCTCTGATGTGTGTGCTTCATGCAGTCTGTCCTGGTCCTCTGAGTGTGTGCCTCTTCATGCAGTCTGTCCTGGTCCTCTGAGTGTGTGCTTCATGCAGTCTGTCTGGTCCTCAGTGTGTGCTCCTGCAGTCTGTCCTGGTCTCTGAGTGTGTGCTCATTCATGCAGTCTGTCCTGGTCTCTCTGAGTGTGTGCCTTCATGGCAGTCTGTCCTGGTCCTCTGAGTGTGTGCTTCATGCAGTCTGTCCTGGTCCTCTGAGTGTGTGCTTCATGAGTCTGTCCTGGTTCCTCTGAGTGTGTGGCTCATTCATGCAGTCTGTCCTGGTCCTCTGTGTGTGTTCATCTCATGCAGTCTGTCCTGGTCCTCTGAGTGTGTGCCTTCATCTCATGCAGTCTGTCCTGGTCCTCTGAGTGTGTGCTTCATGCAGTCGTCCTGTCTCTGGGGTCCCTGAGTTGTGTGTGCTTCATGCAGTCTGTCCTGGTCCTCTGAGTGTGTGCCTCCTGCAGTCTGTCCTGGTCCTCTGAGTGTGTGCCTCATCTCATGGCAGTCTGTCCTGGTCCTCTGAGTGTGTGCCTCATCTCATGGAGTCTGTCCTGGTCCTCTGAGTGTGTGCTTCATGGAGTCTGTCCTGGTCCTCTAAGTGTGTGCCTCATCTCATGCAGTCTGTCCTGTTCCTCTGAGTGTGTGCTTCATGCAGTCTGTCCTGGTCCTCTGAGTGTGTGCTTCATGCAGTCTGTCCTGGTCCTCTGAGTGTGTGCCTCATCTCATGCAGTCTGTCCTGGTCCTCTAACCCACTATACAAACACTGACCCCAGACCTCTACAGTAATATAGACTCCAGACCAAACTCACTATACAAACACTGACCCCAGGCCTCTACAGTAATATAGACCCCAGACCAACCTTACATATAAAAAAATATACTATATACAAGACAATACACACATAAATACATATAAAATCTAACATATAAAAATATAATTTTTATTATTATTTTTGATTATATATAAAAAATAGACTATATACAAAACATTACACACATAAATACATATAAAATATAACAGAAAAATATAATATAATAGATGGTGGCCCGATTCTAAAGAATCGGGTAGTCTAGAATGTATATATAGTTTAGTAATAGGGGAGTGCTGTGAAATTAATTCTGTGTATACAGGCGGCTCAGTGGTCAGCAGTGAGTGCGGTGGCTCAGTGGTCAGCAGTGAGTGCGGTGGCTCAGTGGTCAGCAGTGAGTGCGGTGGCTCAGTGGTCAGCAGTGAGTGCGGTGGCTCAGTGGTCAGCAGTGAGTGCAGCACAGGCTGGAGGGGGCAGAGGCTGGAGGGGGCAAAGGCTGGAGGGGGCAGAGGCTGGAGGAGGCAGAGGCTGGAGGAGGCAGAGGCTGGAGGAGGGAGGCTGGAGGGGGCAGAGGGCTGGAGGGCTGTTGGGCAGAGGAGAGCGCAGGCTGTTGGGCAGAGGAGAGCGCAGGCTGTTGGGCAGAGGAGAGCGCAGGCTGTTGGGCAGAGGAGAGCGGAGGCTGTTGGGGCAGAGGAGAGCGGAGGCTGTTGGGGCAGAGGAGAGCGGAGGCTGTTGGGGCAGAGGAGAGCGGAGGCTGTTGGGGCAGAGGAGAGCGGAGGCTGTTGGGGCAGAGGAGAGCGGAGGCTGTTGGGGCAGAGGAGAGCGGAGGCTGTTGGGGCAGAGGAGAGCGGAGGCTGTTGGGGCAGAGGAGAGCGGAGGCTGTTGGGGCAGAGGAGAGCGGAGGCTGTTGGGGCAGAGGAGAGCGGAGGCTGTTGGGGCAGAGGAGAGCGGAGGCTGTTGGGGCAGAGGAGAGCGGAGGCTGGGGGGGCAGAGGAGAGCAGAGGCTGGGGGGGCAGAGGAGAGCGGAGGCTGGGGGGGCAGAGGAGAGCGGAGGCTGGGGGGGCAGAGGAGAGCGGAGGCTGGGGGGCAGAGGAGAGCGGAGGCTGGGGGGGCAGAGGAGAGCGGAGGCTGGGGGGCAGAGGAGAGCGGAGGCTGGGGGGTCAGAGGAGAGCGGAGGCTGGGGGGTCAGAGGAGAGCGGAGGCTGGGGGGTCAGAGGAGAGCGGAGGCTGGGGGGTCAGAGGAGAGCGGAGGCTGAGGGGTCAGAGGAGAGCGGAGGCTGGGGGGTCAGAGGAGAGCGGAGGCTGGGGGGTCAGAGGAGAGCGGAGGCTGGGGGTCAGAGGAGAGCGGAGGCTGGGGGGGCAGAGGAGAGGCTGGAGGGCTGAACACTCACTGGGCTGTCGGCGGTCAGTGGCTGTGCTGGCGGCGGGCGAGGCTAGCTCCGTGATGGAGGAGAGTCACCGGGTGTGTGGAGAGAGCGGCAGGACTGGGAGCGGTGCCGGCGGAGGGCACACACCGGGCTGTGTGCGGAGGCAGTGGCGGGATGGCGGTCCCTGATGGAGGAGAGTGGGTGGTGAGCTGCAGGGCTGTGGGCCGGGCCGGATGTGGGTGGGCGCACACGGGGCTCTGTGCAGGGCCGGTGGCAGGATAACGGTGAGTGGTGGCGCTTTAGCGGCCACCGCGAGGCGCTGTGCCATTTTGACAGCGGCTCGCGGTGAGCGCTACGCGCTCACCGCTCGTGGGTCTGGTGCTTCCGGTTCCAGTCTTTGACACAGGCCGGAGGCCATCACGGAAGTTGAGCGGATTGGCCGGAAGTGGCCTTCGGGTTTTATATATAAGATTTTTATATACAAAAAGATAATATAAAATATAATAATATCTTTTTATATAAATATTAGAATCTAAAAAATATCATTTATAAAAAATATATAATTTTTTTATATAAAAAATATACTAAATACAAGAAAATACACACAAATACATATAAAATATAACATTTAAAAATATAATATAATTTTTTTTATAGAAAATTATAATATAAAATATATTATAAGAATTAATATCTTTTTATATAAATCTAGAATATAAAAAATATAATTTATAAAAAAATATTTTTTATATAAAAGATATACTATTTACAAGACAATACACACATAAATACATATAAAACATAACATAGAAAAATATAATATAATTTTTAGATATTAATTATTATGATATATTTTATATTATATTTTTCTACCTTTTTATATAGAATATAAAAAATATAATTCATACAAAAATATAATTTATTATATAAAAATATACTATATGCAAGACAATACATATATACATATAAAATATAACATATAAAAATTAAATATAATTTTTATTATTATTTTTGATTATATATAAAAAAATAGACTATATACAAAACAATACACACAAATACATATAAAATATAACATAGAAAAATATAATATAATTTTTATATAGAAAAATATAATATAAATCTAATAATTAATATCTTTTCATATAAAATTTAGAGTATAAAAAATATAATTTATAAAAAAATATTTTTTTATGTAAAAAATATACTATATACAAGACAATACAAACATAAATACATATAAAATCTAACATATAAAAATATAATTTTTATTATTTTTGATTATATATAAAAAATAGACTATATACAAAACATTACACACATAAATACATATAAAATATAACATAGAAAAATAATATAATTTTTATATATAAAAAATATAAAATATATTATAATTAATATCTTATATATAAATTATAATATATAAAGAATAATTTTTTAAAAATATATAATTTTTTTATATAAAAAATATACTATATACAAGAAAATACACACAAATACATATGAAATATAACATTTAAAAATATAATATAACTTTTTATAGAAAATTATAATATAAAATATATTATAATAATTAATATCTTATTATATAAAATATAGAATATATTTATCCATCTATCTATCCATCCATCCATCCATCTATCCATCTAATCCATCTATCTATCTAATCCATCTATCTATCTAATCCATCTATCTATCTAATCCATCTATCTATCTAATCCATCTATCTATCTAATCCATCTATCTATCTATCTATCTAATCCATCTATCTATCTAATCCATCTATCTATCTAATCCATCTATCTATCTAATCCATCTATCTATCTAATCCATCCATCTATCTATCTAATCCATCTATCTATCTAATCCATCTATCTATCTAATCCATCTATCTATCTAATCCATCTATCTATCTAATCCATCTATCTATCTGTGGCGCCCCACCATGTAGATGCCACAAAAGGGGTACTGCACCCATAAAAGCGGTGTAGTTACCCCACTGCAAGTAGACTTATGGACGGTAGAAGGAATTCTATATTCACACCCCACACTAGTCATACAGTGGAAGGGATCCCGGGAGGGTATATAGTAGCTCCAGGGGGAGAAAGGTGGGTCATTGGCCGGTCTGTCTTTGACCGTCGGTCTCGGCTTCCAAGGGTTGGAAGGTTAGAGAAGTTCAGGATGGGAACCTGAGGCACGAAGGAAAAAGGAAACTGAAGGGTAGATCCCAGACACAGGAAAGAAAGGAGAAAGAAGCTCGGACGGGAGTTCACTCAAATTAAGAAACCGGGTACCGGAGCCGGCACCTTTGGCAACCTTTAAGGACCGCAGAAATCCGTTGAACCAGGGGTATCTCCAGATACGGCCCTGACTCCTAAAGCAACTATTAGAGGGGACCAGACCCGCTGGCAAACTGTTCTGCAAAGAGTCGCAGTGTCAAAAGGGCCACGGTGATCAAAAGAAGGTTTTCCCGAAGGGAGCAAAGGAAAAAGAAAGACAGCAGGAGATCAGATCCACACTACACGAGGTCAGATTTCACAAGCCACTGGGAGGCAAGGAAACAAAAAGGAACAAGGAAGGCACACAGTGAGGGATATATCTACCAACCATAGAACCTACTTGCAGCAACCCGTAGCCATTTGTCTGCTAACATCATACTGCACTGTGAACTGTAATGACTGTTGAGTTCCAGTAAAGTACCCAGTGAAGTGACTTCTCGACTCTGCTGAATCTTTTTTGCACAAATTGATTCCTTTCACAGAATTGCTGCTCCGGCGGTCCAGTCCTGCATGCAGAGGACTACACGATTATTGCCGCAATACCATCGACCACCGGAGGACTGTAGCGGCACTTGTGAGCATCACCAGGTACTGCAGGTGGCATCACGAACTTATTTTATTTATTTTTTCCCCCTTATTCATTGACCACCAGGGCCACAGTCTCTGGCAGCCACCCGTGACCTCCCAGACTGAGCCTGAGATCTGAGTACCCGGCCCTGGATGCGTCAAATCCATCTATCTTCCAATCCATCTATCTAATCCATCTATCTAATCCATCTATCTAATCCAAAAAATTAGATCCGGACCTCAAATCTTTCGTTCATCGTCCAATTAACGTTCTGTGAACAAGCAACATCGTTCAGTGTGACCCTTATTGAGCGATGTCATTCATAATTCTTCTATTCCTGCCGCTATTTAAGATCGTTCAAACATTCTTCTCCGCATCACTGGCGCGTTGCCAAATGCAAAATCGTTAACGATATCCTTGCGTGTGACAACGTACCAACGATGTCGGAAGGATTGCAGTCACGTGACATAGGGAATGATATTGTTCACCTATATCCTTGCGTGTGAAGTGGCCTTCATCTTATCTATCCTATCTTATCTTATCTATCCTATTTAATCTAGCTTACTATCTATCCATCTATCTTATCTTATCTATCCCATCTATCTTAATATCTATCTTTCCTATCTATCTTATCTACCCTATCTATCGTCTCTTATCTTATATATCCATCTTACCTTATCTATGTATCTTATCTATCCATCTTATCTAATCTATCTAAAGGGCACTTCACACGCAATTATATAGGTGAACAATATCATTCCCTATGTCACGTGACCGCGATCGTTTCTACATCGTTGGTGCATTGTCACACACAAGGATATCGTTAACGATCTGACATTTGGCAACGCTCCAGCTACTTGGAGAAGAACGAGTGAACGATGTTACAAAGGGGCAGGAATAGGAGAAATATGAACGACATCGCTCAATAAGGGTCACACTGAGCCATGCTGCGTCCCAGAACGTTAATTGGACGATGAACGATAGGTTTGAGGTCCGGATCTCACATTTTTGCTGAACAATCCAATCATTTATCATTCCAACATTGTTCGTTTACATGCAACGATGCACTAACGATATCGTTTGAACGATCACAAATCCGTGACGTTTCAACAATATCGTTAACTGGATCCTGGCGTGTGACGGTACCTTTATCTTATTTATCTTATCTATCCTATCTTATCTATCTAATCCATCTATCCATCTATCTAAATCAAGAAAAATAGGCATCACTCCAAATTAAATGTGAAAAAAGTGGATAATTTACTGATCCTCAGGTGGTGAAGTTTCAACGGTGACCAATCTTTATCAAGCCAAAGATGATAAAGATTGATAAAGACGGATCACCGTCAAAACGTCGCCACCCGAGGATCAGTAAAGTATCCACTTTTTCACATTTAATTTGGAGTGATGCCCATTTTTCTTGATTTATGATTTCGATTGTTTGGACACTGCTGAATCGGTTTTGCACCAAGTGTATAATGAGGTACTGTATTGCCAACATTCTAGTCTCTACATAGACAGGCGCTCCGGTGTGTTCTAGCGCCGTCTTGGTTGATCAGTTCCGGCGAAAGATGGAACCTATGAGACGAAAATATAATGTAAGTGATTGGACTCCATATTACATGACACTACTGTACAGTCACTGTGGCCGGTCAGCCAAGGAATATTCTCCATACAGAGGTGCTGGATTATTGTCGCCCATCATATAGGTGACGACGCCAGCACTGACAGCTAACATCTGCCCCACATGATTCTTCTCACTGACCGACATCACACAACATGGAGGACATTCTCACACTTACCTCCTTTCTTTTTGTCTTGTTTTTTCTTCTTTTCTTTTTGTTCTTTGCCCACTTCAGATGTCTTTGTATTTTCTGATGTTGAGACTTTTCTCAGCCAGCGGAAGATGAAACCTATAAGAAGTAAATATAATGTAAGTGATGGGCCTACATAATAATAATAATAATATTTATTCACTAAAATAGCGCTATTAAGTCTATAGAATATTATGTACATTTGCATCACTGTCCCCATTAGGGCTTACAATCTACACCTCCTATCAGTATGTCTTTGGAGTGTGGGAGGAAACCGGAGTGCCCGGAGGAAACCCACGGAAACACGGGGAGAACATACAATCTCCTGCAGATGTTGTCCTTGGTGGGATTTGAACCCAGGACCCCAGCGCTGCAGTGCTAACCACTGAGCCAATCCATATTACACCATACATATTACATAATACTACTGTAGAGTCATTGTGGCCGTTTAGCTGGGGAATCTTCTCCATACAGAGGTGCTGGATTATTGTCGCCCATCATACAGGTGACAATCCCAGCACTGCCCCACATCAATTCTTCTCACTGACTGACATCACACAACATGGAGGAGATTCTCACACTTACTTTCTCTCTTTTTGCCTTTTTTAGCATTTTCTGGCTCACGTTCTTTGCCCATTCCAGATGTTCCTTGTTCTTCTGTCTCGGATTTTGGGTCTTTATTCAGATTTATTGCAATTTTTTCTCCCCCTATTTCTGAGGTTTTTGGTGTGAATGATTGTGAACTCTCTGTGGGGGACGTCTTCATGCTGGTATCGGTGGCAGAGACCTAAATATGGACAAAAGCAAGATATAATATACCTTTCCTTTTGAATTTATGAAATACAGAGAAAACAATTAATAAACCATAAAACAAGACAAATCATGGACTTTGTTAGGGGACAGTGCATTTTCTTTATGACAAATAGAATTTTTTTGCCCAACAATAGTTCCTTTCTAGTATTCATTCTTTATTGAATATCTCCAGTATGAATAAGTAATAAAGGCCAAAACTCAGCAATTTTACAGAATAATGAGAATCCAAGACTCTACCACTCATTGCTCAGAGGAACTCCCCGGCTTCACGGAGCTCCGATGCCATTGTGCGGTATAAATAATGTCTTCTTTTATTTTCTCATGAATAAAAGCATAAGGTGCCCCCCTTAGGGAACTAGACGCGTTTCGGAGTCATGCTCCTTACTCGTTAGTACTAACGAGTAATAATAATGATGCAACAAGTTTTCTTTGTATCTGTACATGTTATTACTCCAAGTGCAGGTAGACAGCTACAATACAATGCGCCGAGTGCACAGGATACCAAATCAGCCGACAACAGTAGTCCTTAAGTTATATGATATTAAGTGATATGCAGTCAGGACAAAAAAAAAAAAAAAAAAAAAACAAGCTAAGCAGGGGGTTTGGCTTTATAGGAAATTTTGCTGTAAAGTCACCAACCCCTAAGGTCAGTTTACACGTAGCGAGATTGCTGCTACGTCACCGGTTTTGTGTCGTAGCAGCGACCTCGCCAACGATCTCGCTGCGTATGACACTTAGCAGCGATCAGTCCCCCGCTGGGAGATCGCTGATCTTTATTAAATGGCCTGGACTGTTTTTCGATCGGCGATCTCCCGCTGGCCAGGCTGCATCACTGTTTGTGACAGGGGCAGCGACCAGCGATCCCCAGTGTGCGCCCGAGACCCTGAACCATCCCAATGACTGTAGGGTGTCGTCGCATCGCGGGGTGATCACTGGTGATATCTGCCTGTCTGGCATCTCACCAGCGACCACGTAGCGAAGCACCAGCGATCCTGGCCAGGTCGTATCGTTCTCTAAGTGTCTGATAAATGGGGAATTCCTGATAACTCTCTTATATACTGCTCAAAATAAATATCATCTTGGCAGCTCCACGCTTGATTTTCCTCAATTCATGGGCAGTTATTTTGTGCCTTTTTTGCCCTCACGCTTCTTGCGACTCTGTTGGCTATTTACCATGAAACGCTTGATTGTTCGGTGATCGCTTCAAAAGTTTGGCAATTTCCAGACTGCTGCATCCCTCTGCAAGACATCTCACAATTGTGGACTTTTCAGAGCCGTCACATCTCTCTTCTGACCCATTTTGCCCAAGGAAAGGCATTTGCCTAATAATTAAGCACACCTTATATAGGGTGTTGATGTCATTACACCACACCCCTCCTCATTACAGAGATGCCATCACCTGATTTACTTCATTGGTAGTTGGCTCTCAGCCTATACAGCTTGGAGTAGGACAACCTATAAAAAGTATCATGTGATCACAATACTCATTTGCCTAATAATTCTGCACACAGTGTATACATACATTGCGGAAGTGAAATGAAGTAAAGCAAGGGCTAAAAATAAAATATTTATATTCTCACCTCCTCCGTGTCCTCCGATGCGCGCCATCTAGCTCCCAGGACAGGACCTGGCATTGCATGGCAACCCGCTCAGCTGATTGGTCACATGACCGCAGTAACCGGTCATGTGACCGATTAGCTGATTGGGTAGCCCCGCCCAGCTAGGGCCTTTAACACTCGGGAGCTAGATGGAGCGCATCGGGGACTCGCTGGGAAGGTGAAAATATATATGTTTTATTTTTAACACTTGTTTTACTTAATTTCACTTCCGCAATGTATGTATATACATTGCGGAAGTGAAAGTACCCCACTTGCCTCCGCCCAGCTCTTTCTGTGTCCGGACCCATGAAAATCACGGCCCCGGACACAGAAATAGCATCCGGAGGTCACATCCGATGCTGTCCTTTCCTCTCTGTGGGGTCCTGCAAAAAGCAGGATCCCAACGGACAAGAAGAAAATCGCAATGTGAAACCAGCCTAAGACTTTACCAATAAAGCAAGACCTAGACAGCATGGTGTCCAGAACTGAAGCCTCTCAAAAAAAGGCAATCACAGCCCTGAGCTCTGATATAGACCTGTTGGGTACACGTACATCTTCCCTGGAGGAGAAAGTGGCTTCTCTCACTGATCAAGTTTCTACTATGGGCAAAAATCTGTCTGACACTCAAATGCCCATACAGAATATAGCCCTACTGTTAGATGAACAGGAGAACTGGGGCAGATTAAATAACACCATAGACAGGATTCACAGAGTATCACGCCAAGGCCCGATTTATGCTGCCAACCCACGTGACGCCCTGTGAAGGCTACACTATTTTCCAGAGAAAGATAGTATTCTCTGTTCTGCCTGGTCATTTGGTGAGATTACCCTCGATAACTCCATGAGAGCGCACTCTAGCCATGGGAAGGATGCTGTTCCCGCTTTTACAGTGGATCAGAGAGATTTGGGCTTCCTACAGGTGGGGCCATCCGTTCTACCTTATTGTCCGGAGAGATATTATGGCCACTTCTATCTGAAGACGCATGGCGAGCTCCTGGCTGTATTCCATTTTCTGGACACTTCCCCAATCTCCCTACCAGACTGGTTTGGGCTCCCAAGTGCTCCCACCCAGGGGAGCAGAGAGAGACAATCCTTCCGCCCTCCCAACAGACAGGGGAGAAGACCAAGAAAAACCCCAAGAAGAGAGACCCCACCGGTCAGATGCATCTCTGCCATGGAGGGCGACCCACACTGCCTTATGGGTTTCTTCCCTAATCTTCACCGGGGTCTCTCACTCGGGAATAACCCTACTTTGATGTATGGGATATATTGATGTGTTTTTCCTCCTGTTTTAAAAAGCTCATAGATTGTCTTGATTTGCTCTTCTACCTGTGTTTAGCTATAGTACGGCATGTTTGCCCTGCTCAGGGTTGAGATCTTGTGGTTCATCTCACTCCCCCACTCATTACTTAACATTTATCATTATTAACTTGGGGTGGATAAGTGTTGGGGATGACGAGCTAGCTGAGTTCAGTCTTTGAAATCTTAATGTACAGCTGTGTTCTGGAGTACGTTGCCTTGTGGTTTTCCGCGTGTCCCAAGAAGAGGCATTTGTCTCTACTGTCCCCCGGAGCTTGCTGTTGGAGGCAGTCAAACCCGTTCATTTTTGGAACTTGACTTAAGGCCCAGTCACACATAACGACACACCTGCGATCCCGATAACGATATGTGAGGTAGCGAGCCGGGGGACTCGCTTGCTGCGTAATGACGCCAACACGTGTGTATAATTTTGCAAATGTCTACCCATTTATTTCTCACAGGCATCTAATAACCCGGGTAGTACATTAAACATTTATCAAAAGAACATCACATAACACATTACTTTACACAATACATTACGTAGAATATTGCACATATACAATTATAGTAACCCGGAACCTGTAACCACCTCTCTGTCCCCATTGGAGCTCTAACAACCACTCCCATGGTGGCTACGGCCTCCGGCCTATCTACACGCTTCATACACATTTCACAGTACATAAGTTACCCAACACGATGTCTCCTCTGGGTTCAGAACAGGGATTGAGCAACCTGAGTAACGGGTACGCCATGCATCGCCAAGGGGCTCCTTGTCACAGATCCATGGAGAGAAAGCTCGTCCATAACCTACAGCCCAAGGGAGAGTGAGGACAGAGACCGGACCAGTGTCACCGGGTCCGAGGAACATGGCCGCACCGACCAACAACCGGCGGGATAGATTCCCTAGTTGCATCTGGAAGTCACACGGGTTAGAAGGAGCCCGGAAATCCCTTGAAAGACAGGGTCACCCAAGACTAGGCAGGGGCCAGAGTGTCGGCTCTGAGGGGGACTGAAGCTACATGCCGGCTCCCCAGACAAACCGGCGGGGAACACAGATTTCAGATCAGTGTTCCTATTACAGGGTTGGAGGCTCAGCAGCACCCAGGAGGACCCGGCTTGCTACCCAGACACATAGGGGGAAGCCACACAAAAGAGACAGAGCTTCCCCCATGCGATCCGCTAGAAAGAACAGAGAGAACAAGCCGGAAAGGTTACTAAGAGAGAGTGAGGGGTCTCAGAGCGACAGCCTGGCTGTAGTGGGTTCAAAATGCCCGGAGTCATCTGTGTTAAGAACTGAACCGTGTTGTGAACTGTTTGAACTGAAGAACTTGAAAGTAAACCCGGTGAACCCTGCTTCAGTCTCCCATGTCTAATTCCAGGTACATACAACTGTTTGCACCTTTTCACCCTGTCAGGAGCAGCCTGACCCGCAGTGGGCTCATCCACCTTGCTGCAGCATCCATCCTCCTGACAGAAGCACCCTGCAGCGGTGGTCCCCTCTACTGACAACAACCCGTGGGTGGCGTCACGACAAACGACAACAATGCCCTGTATATATCTCCTTTTACTTGTGAGAACCCGGGACATGGTCCGAACCAATACTGCTGTGATCTCCTCAGCAGTACCCCGGTCCGGTACCGAGTACCCCGTCCCAGTGGGCTCCACACACTCGGGCTGCAGTATCTAAAGTGGAGATGTAGATTCACGCTCTTGACAGCAGATTAAAGAGCCTTGAAGAGATGGTTGTGCACCAACAGGAGATAATAGATCATCAGTCCCACCAGATTCAATACCTGATAGAAGCTATGGATGATGCAGAGAATAGGGGACGCCGTAATAACATCAGAGTGAGGGGGCTCCTGAAGACAGTCAAGCCCAGGGATCTCCTGTCTGTTCTGCATCAGATATTCTCCAAGGTTCAAAAGGCTCCCCCTAACAGTGAGGCCAAGACCCACAAACCCTGATCGACCTCGCAAGGTCATTTGCAGAGTCCACCACTACCGACAAAAAGACACTTTCATGCAGAATCTCAGACAGGGAGCCATAGCAACATTCCGTTCAAAGGAGCTACAGGTCCTACCTGACCTCTCCCGTCTTACTCTGCTAAAAAGGCAGGCTTTGAAGCCCCTCTTGGATTTCTTAAGAGCCAAGGACATACCATATACATGGGGGTTCCCTTTCCGCCTCCAGGTCAAGAGAGATGGCAAAATGTTGATAATTCGTTCTCCGGAGGTTGTTGCACCTTTTTTAGCGGAATTTAAGCTTCCCCAGGTTGACATTGTCGATTGGCCAACGTGCCGCTTGGGTGATTGTTTGGCCTCCCGGGATGGTCTGGGGGGTGGCTCGGTGGCGGGGGGACCCGGAGAGGAGGGTTCTCACCCCATTAAGACCTTTCGAAGTAGCAAGAGCCTCCTTTCTGTTACGCGTAGAGGGGGTGGGATATTACTGCTGATGAACAGGGGTGGGGGGTGGTAAACATCCCTGCATTACATTCCCCCCAAGGGATTGCGTCTCGCATAGAGTCATTGTTTATATCCCCAACTTGTAGGGGTGTTGAGTTGGTCTTCAATACAACTATTAGTCTCGCAGCTCGTGTTGTGCTCTGAGCTCGTTGTATAAATCCTTTTCCATTTTCTGCACTCCTTTCCACCTCTGTATCTCATCTTTCCCTCTTCCTTCCCTACATTCCCCTTTCTGTCCCTTTCTTCCATCCCTCTTTTCTCCCTTCTACACTAACTTCCTTGGACCTCCCCGCCTCTTTCACTTATCCTCTTCCCCCTGGGCGCTTCCCCTTTGTGATGGAGCAAATAAATATTGGATACCTCAACATTAGGGGCATTAACGTTCCTCAGAAGAGATCCCAGATCCTATACAGTATGCATAAAAAAAGAATTCATATACTCCTGATACAGGAGACCCATTTCAAAGCGGGCTGTGTTCCCGTGTTGAGAAATAGATATTACGCCTCCTGGACGCACAGCTTAAACTCTGACTCGAAGTTTAAGGGAATGTCGATAGCCCTCCACAAGTCATTAAACCACACGGTTCTTGACACGGCTACCAATGGGGCCGGACGATATGTATTTCTGAAACTACGCATCAACTCCCAAGTATTTACAATTGTTAACTGGTACCTCCCTAATAGAGACCCTACGGGTTACTCTGCGAGCATTTTGTCTCTCTTATCAGACTTCGCAGAGGGGACGGTTGTGCTGGGAAGTGACTTCAATTTCATGATAGAACTTGGGATCGACACTTTGGCCATGGCTTCCTATCATATGAAAATCAATGCTTTTAAGAGATCCATCCAGGGACATCGCCTGGTGGAAGTGTGGCGGGTATTGAATCCCACGGAGAGAGATTACACTTATTTTTCTCCAGCTCACTCAACCTATAGCCGGATAGATATATAATACTGGTGTCCCAGGGGCGTTGTCGTGGCGGATGCAGGCCTCAATTGGCCACTGCCCATGGTCTGATCACGCACCAGTTTTCCTCGCTATCGATATTCCTGATAGTATAAGGAGACCTTTCACGTGGCGTCTTAACAACAATCTCCTCAGGGACACCTGCTGTATATCCGAGATCCAACGTACCATTGACGACTACCTTCAGATCCACTCTACTGACCCCACGGCATTGCCCACACAGTGGGAAACCCTTAAGTGTGTGTTACCGGAGTCTTACTCATACATGGAGCGAGGCTAAACAAATAAAGGGAAGAGGGGTAGAGGCACTCCTTCTAAAAATGTCTAACCTAGATAGAAAGCACAAGCAATCTTCTTGCGCGGCTATGCTTGCAGAATTGACTAAAAGTAGAGAGGAGCTTAGGGCCTTATTAGACCAGAAATATCTCCGCTTTCGTTATAGATTGCAAAGACATATGTATGAATACTTGGACAAATGTGGCAGGCCATTGGCTAGAGTCCTGCATCCTAGAGAAGACACAGGGCATGTCCCTTCCATTTCTCGAGTAGGGGGAGGCCACACACAAATTTCATCTTTGATTACCAAGACCTTTCAGGAATTTTACAACGATCTATACAACATTAAAAAGCAGGCGACAGGGGAGACTCGGGGAGACTTGGATTTGGCCATTGAAAGATATATAACAGACACTGCCCTGCCTGTTCTCCCGGGAAGTACTACTTCGCTTTTGGACGACGACTTCTCGGAAGAGGAGATCACCGCCATAGTCAAGGACTCCCCGTCGGGTAAGAGCCCTGGCGGCTTTACTCCAAAATTATTTTAAATGTTTTCTGCTAAATTGGTCCCATTCTTAACTAAAGTGTTTAATGCCATCTTGACCCAGTCCCTTGGGTCCCCCAGTCGCTGGAAGCTCATATAAGTGTCCTCCCTAAACCTGATAAGGACCACTCCTGTGTCGCTAACTACAGGCTGATATCCCTGCTCAATGTAGATGTCATATTGTTTTCTAAGACTCTGACTAACAGACTTGGCCCTTGACTCCCAGGTTTCATCCACACAGACCAAGTTGGCTTTGTAAAAGGTAGGGAGGTCAGGACAATACAAATACACTGTTTAGTCTCATGGACCGAGCGAGGGCTGAATGTATTCCAATGTGTCTCTTTTCTGTAGAAGCAGAGAAAGCCTTCAAATCGGGTGGACTGAGGATGTATCTTTTCTGAAAGACAATTTCCAGTTTAAATGGCAGACGTCTGCTTTGAAATACCTGAGGGTTTGGATCTCTAGGGATCCCTCGCAGATATTCTCTCTGAACTAATCACCTCTCTTTGAAAAAATGATTAAGGATTTAAAAGAGTATGATAAACGCAATCTGTCGTGGTTCGGGAGAATCACCGTGATTAAAATGGATGTCTTACCCCGGATTTTATACCTTTTTCAAACGGTACCTATTAGTATACCAGCGTCATTTTTCCAGAAGCTCCAGACTATTCTGTTAAGGTTTGTTTGGGGATCTCGGAGGCTGAGGGTAGCGGTAAATACACTATATAGACACAAACACAGAGGTGGGGCGGGTCTCCCCAACTTTAAACTATATTATAGATCGGCCATTTTGACTCG
This sequence comes from Allobates femoralis, assembly GCA_033576535.1. NCBI lineage: Eukaryota > Metazoa > Chordata > Amphibia > Anura > Aromobatidae > Allobates > Allobates femoralis. The sequence goes on along the minus strand of JARQOC010000705.1, from coordinate 30,796 downwards.
ACTGGTTGATTGGCAATATAACAAAAGTTCTAAACAATTGGTCAACTTGGAGCAGAACTGTTCGAGAGTTCCCCTACACAATTCACCCTGGGTTAGTCTGCTTAATAGAGGAAGTTTTGGCCCGGGTTCAGAAGCTCCTCAAGTTGCCCTCCGGATTTGGGATCAGGACACCAAAAAGAGACGCCTATCTTTGGGTAGGGGACCCCTCACGCCCTTGTTCAATAATCCAGACTTCCTGCCTGGAGTAGGAGTAAAACGTTTCCTGAATTGGAGTTCGGGTGATGAGTCTCGCTGCCACCACATTTTGAAGGGTAATGCTCTGATGCCATACGACATCTTTGTTAGGTCTGTTGGTGATGTTCCCTGGATGGAATATACGCAGTTTCAATCATTTATACAGAAAGGAGACCGGTGGCCCGCCTTCTCCTTCCCCATTTGAGAGGACGCTCCTACAAAGTTCTCCACCTGCCCACTGTGTGGCCTTAATTTATTCATATTTAAGTCATCCTGGCTCGGAAGACCTACCTAAATATACCAGAAGGTGGGAGGAGGAGCTGGATACCACCATCTCCGGGGTGTAATAGGAAAAAGCATTCATCCTATCACATAAAATGTCTGTGGCCTGTCAAGCCCAGGAAAAAAAAAAGTAAAATCATGGCCAGATGGTACCGCTGCCCGGTCGATCTTCACGCGGTGTTCCCCTCGGTGTCTGATAGGTGTTGGAGGTGCCAGGCGGAGAGGGGAACTCATATGTGGTGGAGTGGGGTCTTCTTTTGGAAGAGGGTCTTCTTTGCTTATAGGGAGATAAGCGTTGAGGACGTGGAGGCTTCACCTCAGATTGCTTTGCTATCTATCCTCCCGGGTACCGTTAAGTCGCAGAAGAGAGATATCTTGAGGATCTGCCTAGCAGCGGCTCATACAATCATTCCGTGGTATTGGAAGTAGGCAGTCTGTCCCCCTTTGACAAACTGGATGAAGGAAATGCCCTGCCTCTGTAGGATGGAGGATCTCACTGCGGAACTGAACAGCACCAGCGACATATTTGTAGTCACATGGGGACGATGGACGATGTTTATTAATTCTCCGAGATATTTGGAGGTCTTTGGTTCCTCCTGAGGGGGAGTGGCCCAACCCCTACACACCCCCCCCCCCCCCGTTTATCTCTTCTTTTTCTCTCTTTCTTCACACATGTATATTTCTCCTCGCGTCCCATCTCCCTATCATGCCCTGACTCTTCCTTCCCGCGTCCACTCTCTTTCATGTGCAATACCTACTGACACGAGCCTCCCTGAGAAAGCTGAGACTCGACTTTTCAAATCTTAAGACTTTACCAACTACCCCCAGCTCCGAGAGGAGCGAGCTTTAAAAAAGTCAAATTAGATAATATAGTTGGTAAGCTTATTAGTGTTAACTTGTTATGATTTGGAAAAAGTGTGGTGAATTTGTATTGTTCACTAAGCACATTTGTCTTTTCTTCCTTAGTGATTACCCGCCAACGGGTAATGTTGGTGTTAGGCCTAAAAATGTCAGAAAATGTACGGTTGATTTTCTGGCATGAACAAACTCTGTCTATGATTTATTCTATGCGGAGTCATCCTCAGGACCAATCGCCACCTCCTTTCTAGTCACAATGGAAGTCTGCACGGAGAGTCACATTTACTGAAGAACAAGCATCTAAAAGGTTTCTACTCGCTCATAGCACCTCCATTAGCTTTAAATTTCATGAAGCCAACTACAAAATATTATCCAGGTGGTACAGAGTGCTGGTTAAGATTCAGGGGATTTTCCTGGGGGCTGATGGTGGCTGCTGGAGATGTGGGGACGGACCGGGCACTTTTGTCCATAACTTCTGGGACTGTGACAGGCTTAGACTGTTTTGGGAGGCGGTGGAGGAGGTGATAGGCTGTGTCTCCAAGATTAAGGTGTCTTTGTCACCGGCGCTCGTGCTATTACATCACTGTGAAGTCCCTCTCGTGCTCTACCGGGACTCGCTGCTTAAGTTTCCGATCATGGCTGCTAGGTCTTGTATCTCAGCTCTATGGGAAAAGTCCATACCGCCCACAATGGATCAGCAGGGTCAATGACCTCATGCACATGGAGGAGTTGACCTCTTCACTGCGAGAGTCTCAGATTAAGTTTTGGTCAATGTGGGTGACCTGGAAAGAATGTCAGCAGAGAACTACAGTCGACTACTTGATAGGTGACGGGCTTTTGTACCTATCCTTGCTCGGTCGCACTATGTTTAATCTGGACTTTTGCTCCGGTAGGTGACCTTCCCCCTTGCAGTGCCTCTACAATGATTAAATACATAATTTAATTCTGGGTTTTTCTTTTATCTCCGCTCACTAGTCCCATGTACAAGCACTCGTTTAATATTATACACCACTTGGGTTGGTTTCTGGCCCTGATATAAGCCCGGTCCATGAGTGGGATTGTATTGAATGAGGAACTAGTGGGAGCATTTTGTGCTTGTGTGGCACCCCAGGGGTTAATGTGCCACAGAAACAACAACAAAGGTTCACTCCCCACACAACACCTGACACTGCACTAGCACCTCTAGGCCAGAAGGGGGAGCTAAAGCAGCTCCCTTATATATTCTGGTGTCAAGAGGAAGTAGTTGGTTCAGTTCCTGGGAGAACTGAGGAAGAGGGACTGTGGTGTAAAGGAGCTGCCTTAGGCTTCTCCACAGTTTGCTACTCAATTCCAGGCCTAGCCAGGGTCTGAGGAGAGGAGTTACAAGGAACAGAAGAACACATCTGGGAGACAGAGTTACCTCATAACTCGCCCCGGAGGAATGCACAGACCGGATACCGGATCTGAAACCGTGACTGACACACGCAGCACAGTAAACACCGGGATAGTGGAGGGTCTAGATCTACACTGTACCTCAGCGAAGCAACACGGTAGGGTCAGAAGCACATGGAAAGACTCAAGTTGCCTAGCAAAGGGGGTACCTGTGAGGAGAGACAGGGCCAGCAGCTCAGCTAAAGCAGCGGCTGGGCTACACACACAGCGCAGCAGTGGGAAGCTGAGGACCCGGACAAGGTGGGAGCAACCCGGCTCCGGTACAGACTCCGTGGACAGTACTGAATAACACCAACAGTAAAGCCTTGGAAAACTTCAAAACCGTGAGTGTGTGTAATCCTTGTGCGCGAGCCCTGTCCTCCCTCATAGACTGTTATCATCTCTACCACTACCCCTATCCTGCATCATTCATAGACTATTATCATCACTACTGCCCCGGGGAACCAGGCTCTGCCCGCAGAGAGCCATTACATCTCAGCTGCCTTCCATCATCCCCGGAGGTTCTGCAGCAGCGGTGGTCACCCTGACCACATACCATGGGTGGCGTCACGACTTCATCCTTGTAAGTACACCCTTTTACTTGTGGGGCTTGGGTCCGGCCCGGACCAAGGCCACCGTCATCCCCAGTGCAACCCCCGGTCCGGTACCGAGTATCTCGTCCCAGTGGGCCACACACTTGTGTTATTGGGGAGCATTGGACAGTGATGGACTGGAGGGTTATTATATAATCCTGGCCTGGAATGGTGATACACACATATATATATATACACAGCATATTGGTCCTTGGCAAGGTCCTTGGAAGGAATCAATCCTATGCCAGCCCTTTATGTCGACCACTCATACAAATGAGATAACCTACCATGTGTCTTTTTTTGTAACCTAAACAAGTCCATCTTTCCTAACCTCTCATTATAGGAGAGGCCTTCTATATCACAGAATAATGAAGTTGCTGCCCTTTAAACTGACTCTTAACTTTACAGTATCCTTTATAAAATGTGGAGCCCAAAAGTGGATCCCATATTCTAGATGTGGCCTTACAAGTGATCTATAGAGGGGTAACAGCACATTCTCCTGACTGCGGCCCAGATGTCCCTATGTCTCTAGCTCTGTTCTTGTTATTCATTTTCTCAGTTGATCTTGGCTAGTTTTTGTTTATTCTGAACTTGCTCCACCGGTCAGCAGCTACTCTGCATAAGCAGCCCGGCGACCCCTGCAGCGAAGGCCAGACGGCTACATACAGCCATCTTACTGGCTTGTGCTATCCTCATTATAAGTACAGAGGGACGTCTTATTTCAGCAATCCTCGCTGGCTCTCCTGACCTGAGAGTGACAGCAGGTATTTCTTTGCAGATGTCACTCTCATGTCAGGACAGACACTGGGGATTGCTGTAAGGCATCCCCTGAAATAAGCCCTGGCGGATCAAATAAGTCACATAAGGCCTGTGTTATGTTTGTGAAAACATGCAAGTCTCTAGATGATCCCCTACCTCTTCTTTAAGTTGCCTATTTTTGTCTTCTGAATCTGGCAGTTGTCTCTTATCCATCAGTAATTCTTTATGAAGGGCGACCGCTTTTATTTCTGCCTGTAAGAAAAAAACAAAAAGAAAATCACCCACATTGCATTCATGATCTTTGTGTCCCATTATGGTCTTTGGTGTTTCAATAATGGTTTTCTAGTGTCTTCATAGTTGAAGAAACCACATTGTTCACTAACCAACCGCACACAATTATTGGAAAAACACCAATGATCAGAATAAACCCAATCTACAGGTGCCAGAAAAAGATGCAAATATCCATAATAAAGTAGTTATTTATTGGAAAAATCCGTAAAAAATAGGCACAAAAACAGGACAAACATAGAAACAAGAATCGTTCCCCCTGAGGAGGAGGGGAGATCCCATCACAGAGTGAACCAAGGGTAACAGGTGTAGTATTAGAAGTAGCTTCAGTGAGTAAAGTAAAAGTCACTGGACTGCCTGGACCCTTGGCCAGATCAAATATCAATGGCCTCTAGCTAGGTGCAATTGATATTTCACATGGCCAAATTTCGGGTGAGTTTTTTCAAAATGTTATGTCCTATTTTTGGTGACCATCTGGACCCATAACTAACCCCAAGACGTTTCACCACAGCTTCATCAGGAGCTGACGTCACTAGATAGTCCCTACCTGATTGATCTTTTCTTCAAGTTGCCTACGTTTGTCTTCTGAATCTGCCAGTTGTCTCTTATCCATCAGTGATTCTTTACGTGCGGCTTCCGCTTTTATTTCTGCCTGTAAGAAAAAAACAAAAAGAAAATCACCCACATTGCATTCATGATCTTTGTGTCCCATTATGGTCTTTGGTGTTTCAATAATGGTTTTCTAGTGTCTTCATAGTTGAAGAAACCACATTGTTCACTAACCAACCGCACACAATTATTGGAAAAACACCAAAGATCAGAATAAACCCAATCTACAGGTGCCAGAAAAAAGATGGAAATAATATCCATAATAAAGTAGTTTTTATTGGAAAATCCGTAAAAAATAGGCACAAAAACAGGACAAACATAGAAACAAGAATCGTTCCCCCCTGAGGAGGAGTGGAGATCCCATCACAGAGTGAACCAAGGGTAACAGGTGTAGTATTAGAAGTAGCTTCAGTGTGTAAAGTAAAAGTCACTGGACCACCTGGACCCTTAACTAACCCCAAGACGTTTCACCACAGCTTCATCAGGAGCTGCCGTCAAGTAAAAGTCACTGGACTGCCTGGACCCTTGGCCAGATCAAATATCAATTGCATCTATCAGGAGGCTGCCAGCTCCACTGGGAGGCAACACAGGTGTCTGAATACCGGTGCACAATCCCCTGCAACCCAAGCATTGGGGGCGGTTGTGGCACCTGCGTCCACCATTCTGACATTTTATAGACAACAGGGCGTCAGTCACACAGGTACATGTGAGGCACAGGGTCAGAGCCCAGCCCATTAGTCACACCCTGCTATTAGATCAGGCGGGCTGCTCCGCACCAAATACATGCATCACAAGTGACAGACGCCACCCAGAGGGCTCAGCCTCAAACTGCAATGGATAAAAAGATGCAACAAAACACTAAAGATGAAGATGTGAGGTGTTAGTAGATATTTTGGCCAAAATACGTAAGCTCGTAACCCACCATCAAGGGCCCCCACGCTGATGAGTCCTATCCATATGTTTGTTTAGTGGGAACTACCAAACATTTAGAAAATCACCGAAAATAGGACATAAAATTTAGAAACTAAACAAACATATGGTTAGGACTCAAAAGCGTGAGGTGTGGTACGAGCTTATGTATTTTGGACAAAATATCTACTAACACCTCACATCTTCATCTATAGTGATTTGTTGCATCTTTTTATCCATTGCAGTTTGAGGCTGAGCCCTCTGGGGGGCGTCTGTCACTTGTGATGCATGTATTTGGTGCGGAGCAGCCCGCCTGATCTATTAGCAAGGTGTGACTAATGGGCTGGGCTCTGACACTGTGCCTCACATGTACCTGTGTGACTGACGCCCTGTTGGTAACATTGTGTCTATAAATGCCACCAGTCTCCTCCCTGTCAGCATGGTGGGTGCAGGTGCCACAACCGCCCCCAATGCTTGGGTTGCAGGGGATAGTGCAGCGGTATTCAGACACCTGTGTTGCCTCCCCGTGGAGCTGGCAGCCTCCTGCTAGAGGCAATTGATATTTGACATGGCCAAATTTCGGTGAGTTTTTTCAAGATTTTATGTCCTATTTTTGGTGACCATCTGGACCCATAACTAACCCAAGACGTTTCACCACAGCTTCATCAGGAGCTGACGTCACTAGATAGCCCCTACCTGATTGACCTTTTCTTCAAGTTGCCTTATCTTGTTTTCTGCATCAGCCAGTTTTCTCATCAGTAATTCCTCATTTTGGGGTTTTGCCTTTTTCTCTTCCTGTAAGAAAAAAACAAAAAGTAAATCACCCACATTGCATTCATGATCTTTGTGTGCCATTATGGTCTTTGGTGTTTAACTACTCAATAATGGTTTTCTAGTGTCTTCATAGTTGAAGAAACCACATTGTTCACTAACCAACCGCACACAATTATTGGAAAACACCAAAGATCAGAATAAACCCAATCTACAGGTGCCAGAAAAAAGATGGAAATAATATCCATAATAAAGTAGCTTTTATTAGAAAAATCCATAAAAAATAGGCACAAAAACAGGACAAACATAGAAACAAGAATCGTTCCCCCCTGAGGAGGAGGGGAGATCCCATCACAGAGTGAACCAAGGGTAACAGGTGTAGTATTAGAAGTAGCTTCAGTGTGTAAAGTAAAAGTCACTGAACCGCCTGGACCCATAACTAACCCCAAGACGTTTCACCACAGCTTCATCAGGAGCTGACGTCACTAGATAGCCCCTACCTGATTGAGCTTTTCTTCAAGTTGCCTTATCTTGTCTTCTGCATCAGACAGTTTTCTCATCAGTAATTCCTCATTTTGGGGTTTTGCCTTTTTCTCTTCCTGTAAGAAAAAAAACAAAAAAAAATCACCCACATTGCATTCATGATCTTTGTGTGCCATTATGGTCTTTGGTGTTTCAATAATGGTTTTCTAGTGTCTTCATAGTTGAAGAAACCACATTGTTCACTAACCAACCGCACACAATTATTGGAAAAACACCAAAGATCAGAATAAACCCAATCTACAGGTGCCAGAAAAAAGATGCAAATAATATCCATAATAAAGTAGTTATTTATTAGAAAAATCCATAAAAAATAGGCACAAAAACAGGACAAACATAGAAACAAGAATCGTTCCCCCTGAGGAGGAGGGGAGATCCCATCACAAAGTGAACCAAGGGTAACAGGTGTAGTATTAGAAGTAGCTTCAGTGAGTAAAGTAAAAGTCACTGGACCACCTGGACCCTTGGCCAGATCAAATAGCAATGGCCTCTAGCTAGGTGCAATTGATATTTGACATGGCCAAATTTCGGGTGAGTTTTTTCAAAATGTTATGTCCTATTTTTGGTGACCATCTGGACCCATAACTAACCCCAAGACGTTTCACCACAGCTTCATCAGGAGCTGACGTCACTAGATAGTCCCTACCTGATTGAGCTTTTCTTCAAGTTGCCTATATTTGGCTTCTGCATCTGACAGTTGTTTCTTAGTCATCAGTAATTCTTCATGGAGGGCTTCTGCTTTTATTTCTGCCTGTAAGAAAAAAACAAAAAGAAAATCACCCACATTGCATTCATGATCTCTATGTCCCATTATGGTCTTGACTTTGGTGATTGACTACTCAATAATGGTTGTCTGGTGTCTTAATATTTGGCCTTATCAGTATTTCATCTTCCCAATCTGTGCCCTTAGTGTTTGTTCATAGCTGGCAGTTTGTTACAATGTGATCCCCGATGTTACTGTCGCTCTTCTAGCACGTGTCAAAGATTGATCAAATCATGTGTCTGTAACTATGAACAAATCATTATTATTTATTATATAGCACCATTAGGTTCCATGGCGCTTTACATGAGGAAAGGGCAGACAAAGACAAGTACAATAAATGTGGATAATCAGGTCATACAGGTACCGGAGGGGAGGGAGTCCTGTCTGCGAGGGCTCACAGTCTACCAATAAGAATAAATGAAATATCTAGATGTAAAAACATAAAGGGATTGTACTTGGATAATCCCATCTCATTGCCCATGTTTGGCCCCATTAAAATAATCAAGCTTACACTGGCCTGCAGTGTCGTCACGCGTTCCAGTGACGTCGCTGCACACGTTCCTGGGGCTCATGTGAGGTTACTACGTCCCGCGAGTCCAGCGCCCAATCACTGCCGGCTCCACTGTCCTCACCTTCAGACGCTCATTTCATGCTGGCTAATCATTTGTTTGAAGGCGAGGACATAGGAGCCGGCGGTGATTGGGCGCTGGACTCGCGGGACGTAGCAACCTCATGTGAGCCCCAGGAACGTGTGCAGCGACATCACTGGAACAGCGCAGGTGAGTATATGCTTTTATTATTTCAATGGGGCCAATCATGGGGAATGAGAAACAGATATTTAAGTAGTGGACAACACCTGTAAGTGTAAAAAGAACCGAACGGCAGTGATGTTTTCCAGAAATCCTATAAATTTCTATGTCATCATATGTGCATATCTGAATCTGGGGAATACAAGCACTGGACTGGAGACTGGCACTGGTGGGGAATCACTGGTCCACCCAACCTCCTCTTCATGATAACCCACAGAAGATCAAATCTCTATCCTGGTCCCAGACTGACATAATCAGGCCACATTCTCATTGCATTTGGGTGAACACTTCCAGCCAAGGTCAAAGAGAAAGAGGAAGAGGAGAAAGAAGAAGAAGAAGAAGAGGAAGAGGAAGAAGAAGAGGAGGATGAAGAGGAAGAAGAAGAGCAAGAGGAGGATGAAGAGGAAGAGCAAGAGGAGAAACAGGAAGAAGGAAGAGGAGGATGAAGAGGAAGAGCAAGAGGAGGATGAAGAGGAAGAGCAAGAGGAGAAACAGGAATAAGAAAGAGGAAGAGGAAGAAGAAGAGGAAGAAGAGAGGAAGATGAAGAGGAATAAGAAGAGGATGACGCCTGGCATTTATGTGTATAAGGCCAGATATGTGCGCCCCGTGTCCTCTGCCTTGATGGCACATTTATTTCACTCTCTCTGCAGTGTGAGGAGTGCTGTCCTTCATTTATAGTAAGAGATCTCCAATGTGAGGATCTACAACACTGTGGACCTGATTCATCAGTGGAGAATTATTGAAATTATTTTTCTTCTTGTATTAATTTCATTTTGTTGGTCCTTCGAGGATCATGAATTTGGCGCATCATCATAGATGCTCTAAAATGCACCAAATAGAAAACTTCTCCAGAAACCATAAACAAGGGCTGACACCGGAGTAAGCGGCACGCCACCTCCCCTCCCCCCACAAAAGAAAGAAAGACTTTAAAAATAAAGACAACTTAAAGTGGTGCAAGAAGTATAAAGAATAATGTGTAAATAAACTGCAGAGGAGGAAATGAGTTTGGAATAGAGAAAAAGTCATGATAAATCAGGTGAGTATTTAGTGGAACGTTGGATGACTTCTGACTATACAGTGATGAGAAACCTATCAGTTACAGAATATGCTGAAAGCTATAAATGCCCTGCGACTGCCGGTAAATACATTATTTTTTTGCAGACTGGTTCCCTTTAATAAATGTTCTTGTGGACATGGGACATGCTGATTAACCCTTCCTGCAGTCCTTGTAACATGGAGAATATGACAGGGACTTATGACATGAGGAGCAGAAGACACAGACTCCAGGAGAAGGGTATCATATGTAATTCATATTCAGGGTGCCCCCTGAAGAAGCTGGGCGAAACACACATCAGGGTGGAGAGACACACAGCCTCATACTGTGCTGGCACAGCGTTACTTAAGGTGCATCAAGGTCGATTATATTGCCCACTGATATACAGTTAGGTCCATATATATTTGGACAGAGACATTTTTCTAGTTTTTGTTCTGTACATCACCAAAATGGATCTACTATATAATTTCCCTATCGTGTGTCTTTCTGTAGTGGAAATCCCGCATTGCTGATTGGTCTCGGCCGGCCGGGCGTGACCATTCAGCGACGCGGGATTTCAGTTACACACAAACAGAAACAATCCACGCTCCGCCCTCCCACCTGCCGCTTCCCCGCTCCAGGCTCCTGCTCACGCAGTACAAGTCCTCCCCGCCCGCTCCCAACAGCCCAGTCTCTCCGCCTCTGCAGCACTCAGCCACCGGCAGCACAAAGCCACCCCGCAGACCGCAGTCCCCCGCACCAGCTCCACCAGGTGATCGGGGCAGACACAGGGTGATGGGGGAAGACATATGTGATGGGGGGCAGACACGCGGAGGCACGGACATGTAAGGGGCAGATGGAGGGAGGCACAGGGCGACACATGGAGGAGGGGCAGACGCAGGGAGACACAGGGAGGTGGGGGACAGACACAAAGATGAGGCGAAGACACAGGGAGGCAAAGGTAGGTGAGGGGCAAACACAGGGAGGTGGTGAGTGAATGCAAGGAGGTACTGAGAGGTGGGGGGAAGACACAGGGAGGGTCAGTGGCGGCTGGACAGAAGCCTGGAGCGGGTGAGAACTGAGGGGGGCAAGGGGGGAGGACGGAGAGCAGGAGGAGAGGCACCGGACAGGAGTGCAGGGACGGCACCGGACCAGGTTGTACATATTGCGCAGCGCTCCACCCCCCCACCCCCCGGCAGCTAGGTAACGCCCAGTCGGCAAGATTTTTAAAAGTTTATCAAGCTATATCTTAGCTTTTACAAATCAGTTTTTTTTAGCAAAAACGATTGCCCCATATGTGTCTGCAGGGTGTAGGGACACATATTAACAGTCCGGGGGGGGTCATTTGGGGTGGTTGGTTCCCTTTAAATAATTCAGATGCAGTTTAAATTCAGACTTTCAGCTTTAATCCAGTAAATTGAACAAAATGATTGTATAAAAATGTGAGGAACTAAAGGATTTTTAAAACTCAATCCCTTCATTTCATGGGCTCAAAAGTAAATGGACAAATTAAATAATTGTAAATAAAATGTTAATTTCTGATACTTGGTTGAAAACCCTTTGTTGGCAATGACGGTCTGAAGTCCTGACCTCATGGACATCACCAGACGCTGTTTCCTCCTTTTTAATGCTCCTCCGGCCTTTACTGCAGCGGTTCTCAGTTGGGACCTTTCTGTCTTTAACAAGTAAAATGTGTCTCTATTGGGCTGAGATCAGGTGACTGACGGCCATTCAGGAATATTCCACTTCTTCACTCTAATAAACTCCTGGGTTGCTTTGGCTTTATGTTTTGGGTCATTGTCCATCCGTATTATGAAACGTTAACCAATCAGTTTGGCTGGATTTGAGCACCCAGTATGTCTCTGAAAACCCCAGAATTCATCTAGCCACTTCTGTCCTGTATCACATCATCAATAAATAATAGGGCCCCAGGACTACTGTCATCTATGCATGTCCGGCCATCACTCTGCCTCCACCGTGTGTAACCCATGATGTGGCTTTGGATCATGAGCTGTACCATGCCTTCACTATACTTTTGTCTTTCCATCATTCTGGAAGAAGTTGATCATGGCTTCATCTGTCCACAAAATGTTCTTCCAGAATTGTGCTGTTTTTTAAGATTTTTTTTTTTTTTAGCAAAGTACAATCTAGCCTTTTTATTCTTGAGGCTTATGAGTGGCTTGCACCATGCAGTGAACCCTTAGCCTTCTTATTCTTGAGGCTTATGAGTAGCTTGCACCATGCAGTGAACCCTTCGCCTTCTTATTCTTGAGGCTTATGAGTGGCTTGCACCATGCAGTGAACCCTTAGTCTTCTTATTGTTGAGGCTTATGAGTGGCTTGCACCATGCAGTGAACCCTTAGCCTTCTTATTCTTGAGGCTTATGAGTGGCGTGCACCGTGCAGTGAACCCTTAGTCTTCTTATTCTTGAGGCTTATGAGTGGCGTGCACCGTGCAGTGAATCCTTAGCCTTTTTATTCTTGAGGCTTATGAGTGGCTTGCACCATACAGTGAACCCTTAGCCTTCTTATTCTTGAGGCTTATGAGTGGCTTGCACCATGCAGTGAACCCTTAGCCTTTTTATTCTTGAGGCTTATGAGTGGCTTGCACCGTGCAGTGAACCCTTAGTCTTCTTATTCTTGAGGCTTATGAGTGACTTGCACGGTGCAGTGATCCATTAGCCTTCTTATTCTTGAGGCTTATGAGTGACTTGCACCATACAGTGAACCATTAGCCTTCTTATTCTTGAGGGTTATGAGTGGCTTGCACCATGCAGTGATCCCTTACTCTTCTTATTCTTGAGGCTTATGAGTGGCTTGCACCGTGCAGTGAACCCTTAGTCTTCTTATTCTTGAGGCTTATGAGTGGCTTGCACCGTGCATTGATCCCTTAGCCTTCTTATTCTTGAGGCTTATGAGTGGCTTGCACCGTGCAGTGAACCCTTACTCTTCTTATTCTTGAGGCTTATGAGTGGCTTGCACCATGCATTGATCCCTTAGCCTTCTTATTCTTGAGGCTTATGAGTGACTTGCACCATACAGTGAACCCTTAGCCTTCTTATTCTTGAGGCTTATGAGTGACTTGCACCATACAGTGAACCCTTAGCCTTCTTATTCTTGAGGGTTATGAGTGGCTTGCACCGTGCATTGATCCCTTAGCCTTCTTATTCTTGAGGCTTATGAGTGGCTTGCACCATGCAGTGAACCCTTACTCTTCTTATTCTTGAGGCTTATGAGTGGCTTGCACCGTGCATTGATCCCTTAGCCTTCTTATTCTTGAGGCTTATGAGTGGCTTGCACCGTGCATTGATCCCTTAGCCTTCTTATTGTTGAGGCTTATGAGTATCTTGCACCATGCAGTGAACCCTTAGTCTTCTTATTCTTGAGGCTTATGAGTGGCTTGCACCGTGCATTGATCCCTTAGCCTTCTTATTCTTGAGGCTTATGAGTGGCTTGCACCGTGCATTGATCCCTTAGCCTTCTTATTGTTGAGGCTTATGAGTGTCTTGCACCATGCAGTGAACCCTTAGTCTTCTTATTGTTGAGGCTTATGAGTGTCTTGCACCATGCAGTGGACCCTTAGCCTTCTTATTCTTGAGGTCTATGAGTGGCTTGCACCATGCAGTGACCCCTTAGCCTTCTTATTCTTGAGGCTTATGAGTGGCTTGCACCATGCAGTGACCCCTTAGCCTTCTTATTCTTGAGGCTTATGAGTGGCTTGCACCGTGCAGTGAACCCTTAGCTTTCTTATTGTTGAGGCTTATGAGTGGCTTGCACCATGCAATGAACCCTTAGTTGTCTTATTCTTGAGGCTTAAGAGTGGCTTGCACCATGCAGTGACCCCTTAGCCCTCTTATTCTTGAGGCTTATGAGTGGCTTGCACCGTGCAGTGATCCCTTACTCTTCTTATTCTTGAGGCTTATGAGTGGCTTGCACCGTGCAGTGAACCCTTAGCCATCTTATTCTTCAGGCTTATGAGTGGCTTGCACCATGCAGTGAATCCTTAGTCTTCTTATTCTTGAGGTCTATGAGTGACTTGCACCATGCAGTGCACCCTTAGCCTTCTTATTCTTGAGGCTTATGAGTGGCTTGCACCGTGCAGTGAACCCTTAGCCTTCTTATTCTTGAGGCTTATGAGTGACTTGCACCTTGCAGTGAACCCTTAGCCTTCTTATTCTTGAGGCTTATGAGTGGCTTGCACCGTGCAGTGATCCCTTAGCCTTCTTATTGTTGAGGCTTATGAGTGGCTTGCACTGTGCAGTGAACCCTTAGTCTTCTTATTCTTGAGGCTTATGAGTGGCTTGCACCTTGCAGTGAACCCTTAGCCTTCTTATTCTTGAGGCTTATGAGTGGCTTGCACCGTGCAGTGATCCCTTACTCTTCTTATTCTTGAGGCTTATGAGTGGCTTGCACTGTGCAGTGAACCCTTAGCCTTCTTATTCTTGAGGCTTATGAGTGGCTTGCACTGTGCAGTGAACCCTTAGCCTTCTTATTCTTGAGGCTTATGAGTGGCTTGCACCGTGCAGTGATCCCTTACTCTTCTTATTCTTGAGGCTTATGAGTGGCTTGCACCGTGAAGTGAACCCTTAGCCTTCTTATTCTTGAGGCTTATGAGTGGCTGGCACCGTGCAGTGAACCTTAGCCTTCTTATTCTTGAGGCTTATGAGTGGCTTGCACCCTGCTGTGAACCCTTAGCCTTCTTATTGTTGAGGCTTATGAGTGGCTTGCACAGTGCAGTGAACCCTTAGTCTTCTTATTCTTGAGGCTTATGAGTGGCTTGCACTGTGCAGTGAACCCTTAGTCTTCTTATTCTTGAGGCTTATGAGTGGCTTGCACTGTGCAGTGAACCCTTAGCCTTCTTATTCTTGAGGCTTATATGAGTGGCTTGCACCTTGCAGTGAACCTCTGTATTCTTTCATGCAGTCTTCTCTTTATGCTAGATTTGGATATTGATACACCTACATCCTGGAGTGCTGTCACATGGTTGGCAGTTGTGAAGGGATTTCTCTTCACCATGGTAATTATTCTGCCATCATCCACCACCGTTGTCTTCTGTGGGCGTCCAGGTCTTTTTGCATTGTTGAGGTCACCAGTATTTTCTTTCTTTCTATGGCTGGGGTCACACACACAGATATCTGGGCAGATATTGTTCACAGATCTCTGGTTGCAGTGAAATCATGGACAGATTGCTCCATTTGTACACAGCCACAAAATGGAACCATGTGTCCATGATTTCACTGCAACCAGAGATCTGTGAACAATATCTGCACAATTATCTGTGTGTGTGTGACCCCAGCCTTAGGATTTACCACAGTGTAGATTTTGCCCCTCCTAATATTGTGGCAATATCTCTGATTTTTTTTGTGTTTTTGCAGATGAAGGATGGCTTGTTTCACCTGCATAGAGAGCTCCTCTGACCGTATGATTACTTCTCAGCAAAATCTTCAAAATGCAAGCACCACACCTCAAATCAACTCCAGACCTTGTATGTACTTAACTGAGCCATATGATTTGTCCTGAGAAAGAAGCCCATGGGGGCTTTGAATCGCGTTGACTTGATATTTCATCTATCATCTACATGGACTGATCTAATATTCTTCCTTGGTTAAACAGCAGAGCAGGTTTACACCAATTCATCACCCTATATCAACATCTCTCCACGTGGGTCCGCAGCAGCTGTTATATCCTTATACGAGATATATAGTGGTTGTGACTATCACAACAACCAAAGTTGAGCCTTTCCTGCACTAATATGGCAATTGAGTATAAAGGATAAGACCCTATTTCCGCTAATTCTCTCTCCAGATTTTGGCTTAATTGAGAATGAAATAATGAAGGAATTGTCCACACCTACCCATGAAAAAGCCTTTGAGCCAATTGTCCAATTACTTTTGGTCCCTTTAAAACAGGGTGGCATATGTAAAGGAGCTGAAACTCCCCGTTTCTTCCCCCTGGGCCCTATCTCTCACAAACGTATTGCGGGGACACACACAGACAGACACACACAGATACACTTTCTAACCCTCCTCAGCGAGCCCACGGTAATCCCCGGTGATGTCTTCTTCCAGGACCTTGGAAGGTCACATGGCTCAGTCACATGATGTGCAGGTCCTGTAACTCAATTCACGCAGCTTCTGTGAGTGCACAGGAGGTAGAATCACCAGGGATCGCCGTTACCTGGTGGGGGAGGGGGAGTATTGCAGCATTTTTATTTTGTAAATTGCTGTAAAAAAGGACCACAAACAAAGTGTGGGGAAACCAATCTGTCTGTGATGCCTTTTTGGGGGGTTAGAATGGAGTCTATGGGGAAACGGAGCCCCAAAACGGGCCTGGTAATTGACAGGGACTATTATAAACGCAGGCGATTTCTGCATGAAAAACTCACATGTGGGCACGACGTTTTGCAAAACATATTGACTTTAATGTTAAGGCTGTGGGGGCTGCAGAAACAGCAAAAAACGCAGCACAAAGGTACAGTGGGCACAGAGCCTAACGGTCATTTACCAGTGTAACATTTATATGATGTCCTATAGGTGGTGCTGTTTTCAGGACAAACTTACAGACACCCAGACAGACAGACTGGACAGACTGGACAGGGCTTTTAGGGTAAGTTCACACTTACCGGCGGGTTTCTGGGCGGCGGGTGGGCGGAACCCGCTAGGAAGCTCCGGCGCCGTGCACCGGCTTCCGTGCGGGTATGTGCAGCGGGAGCCGGGCGGTATCCGGCGGCTGCCCAGCGGGTTCTCGGCGGCGATTCTGCAGCGGCTGGAAGCAGCACATGTTTCTGCTTGCAGCCGCTGCAGAACCGCCGGTTTTTACAGCATGTTCATTCTTTGCTAACCCGCTGGGAAACCTGCGGGTTAGCAACGGATGACGCTGGGGAACCGCCTTAATGTGCACAGCCTTGGGCTGTTTACATTAGTTTTAATGTTAATCCAAACGCTGGTTTGGATTAACATAAATTAACATAAAACTAATGTAGGCAAAACGGCGGTTTACACAGGTAAACCGCCGAAAAACAGCCCAGTGTGCACATACCCTTATGTAGTAGATTTTGCATTCACAAAAAAATGTCATTTACATTTTTTTGAAACTTTATAAAACTTTAAAGTATTGAAGAAAGTAAAGTGTTCCCAGATTCCACACAGGTATCATGGACTTACTTTTGTGATGTTCTTCTCCCCCAGGTCATTATTAGGACATCTCCTTAATAACTGCGGCAGGCCGCTCCTCATTAGGGTAGAGAGCTGCTCCGGACACACGCTCGGATCCAAGAGCCTGACAACAATAAAAGGATATGAAAACAAAAAAAGTTAATAAAATGGACACGAACAAAAAAATATATCATTCCCTGCAGTCCTGATGCCACATAATTGGAGCAATCTCTGCTGGTATCACACTCAAGGGGACGTGATTGCAGAGAGTCGATGGGCTGCACTAGCCACAGACAGACTGGCTCCACCCACACACACTGGCCCCATCCACACACACACTGGCTCCATCCACACACACACTGGCTCCATCCACACACACACTGGCTCCATCCACACACACACTGGCTCCATCCACACACACTGGCTCCATCCACACACACTGGCCCCATCCACACACACACTGGCCCCATCCACACACACACTGGCTCCATCCACACACACACTGGCTCCATCCACACACGCACTGGCTCCACCCACACACACACTGGCTCCACCCACACACACACTGGCTCCATCCACACACGCACTGGCTCCATCCACACACGCACTGGCTCCATCCACACACACACTGGCCCCATCCACACACACACTGGCCCCATCCACACACACACTGGCTCCACCCACACACACACTGGCTCCATCCACACACACTGGCTCCATCCACACACACTGGCTCCATCCACACACACTGGCTCCATCCACACACACACTGGCTCCATCCACACACACACTGGCTCCATCCACACACACACTGGCTCCATCCACACACACACTGGCTCCATCCACACACACACTGGCTCCATCCACACACACACTGGCACCATCCACACACACACTGGCACCATCCACACACACACTGGCCCCATCCACACACACACTGGCTCCATCCACACACACACTGGCTCCATCCACACACACACTGGCTCCATCCACACACACACTGGCTCCATCCACACACACTGGCTCCATCCACACACACTGGCCCCATCCACACACACACTGGCCCCATCCACACACACACTGGCTCCATCCACACACACTGGCTCCATCCACACACGCACTGGCTCCACCCACACACACACTGGCTCCACCCACACACACACTGGCTCCATCCACACACGCACTGGCTCCATCCACACACGCACTGGCTCCATCCACACACACACTGGCCCCATCCACACACACACTGGCCCCATCCACACACACACTGGCTCCACCCACACACACACTGGCTCCATCCACACACACTGGCTCCATCCACACACACTGGCTCCATCCACACACACTGGCTCCATCCACACACACACTGGCTCCATCCACACACACACTGGCTCCATCCACACACACACTGGCTCCATCCACACACACACTGGCTCCATCCACACACACACTGGCTCCATCCACACACACACTGGCTCCATCCACACACACACTGGCACCATCCACACACACACTGGCACCATCCACACACACACTGGCTCCATCCACACACACACTGGCCCCATCCACACACACACTGGCCCCATCCACACACACACTGGCTCCACCCACACACTGGCCCCAACCACACACGCACTGGCCCCATCCACACACGCACTGACTCCATCCACACACACACTACACACACTGGCTCCATCCACACACACACTACACACACTGGCTCCATCCACACACACACTGGCTCCATCCACACACACACTGGCTCCATCCACACACACACACACTGGCTCCATCCACACACACACTGGCCCCATCCACACACACACTGGCCCCATCCACACACACACTGGCTCCACCACACACTGGCCCCAACCACACACGCACTGGCCCCATCCACACACGCACTGACTCCATCCACACACACACTACACACACTGGCTCCATCCACACACACACTACACACACTGGCTCCATCCACACACACACTGGCTCCATCCACACACACACTGGCTCCATCCACACACACACACACTGGCTCCATCCACACACACACTGGCTCCATCCACACACACACTGGCTCCATCCACACACACACTGGCTCCATCCACACACACACTGGCTCCATCCACACACACACTGGCTCCATCCACACACACACTGGCCCCATCCACACACACACTGGCTCCATCCACACACACTGGCTCTAC
Source organism: Allobates femoralis (assembly GCA_033576535.1). Lineage (NCBI taxonomy): Eukaryota > Metazoa > Chordata > Amphibia > Anura > Aromobatidae > Allobates > Allobates femoralis. The sequence continues at coordinate 11,577 of JARQOC010000705.1, read as the reverse complement.
CCACACACACTGGCTCTACCCACACACACTGGCTCTACCCACACACACTGGCCCCATCCACACACACTGGCCCCATCCACACACACTGGCCCCACCCACACACACTGGCTCCACCCACACACACTGGCTCCATCCACACACACTGGCTCCATCCACACACACTGGCTTCATCCACACACACTGGCTTCATCCACACACTGGCTTCATCCACACACTGGCTCCATCCACACACACTGGCTCCATCCACACACACTGGCTCCATCCACACACACTGGCTTCATCCACACACACTGGCTTCATCCACACACTGGCTCCATCCACACACTGGCTCCATCCACACATCGGCACTATCCACACATCGGCACCAATGGTCTCAGGTTGGATGACACAGTGGAGGTGGGTGATGGAGGCAGCTTTCTAACAGGTCAGGACACCATCATTTCTAGCAATGTGCACATCTATGAACAAGTGAGTGGAAGGACATAAATATCCAGATATACCTGGATGCAAGTTCATTATGTAGCCTGAACCATAAGAAGTTCTGCTGTCCTAAATGGATGATTTAAATAACAACAAAAAAATGTTAAGGCTGTATAGGCTCTAGTATAGCAATAAAATATGTTACCCATTATATAGTAATCCAATGTACCAGCGGTATGAAATCAAGCTTTGAAAACACATGAACATTAGCCTGGAAGCCCAAATAGGTAAAATACGGAGAACCTCAGAGCACTGACCGCCAACGAGGCACTGCCAGGAAGCCCATAAGTAAAATACGGAGAACCTCAGAGCACTGACCGCCCACGAGGCACTGCCAGGAAGCCTATAAGTAAAATACGGAGAACCTCAGAGCACTGACCGCCCACGAGCCACTGCCAGGAAGCCCATAAGTAAAATACGGAGAACCTCAGGGTACTGACCACCCATTAGGCACTGCCAGGAAGCCCATAAGTAAAATACGGAGAACCTCAGAGCACTGACCGCCCACGAGGCACTGCCAGGAAGCCCATATAGGTAAAGTGTGGAGAACCTCAGAGCACTGACCGCCCACGAGGCACTGCCAGGAAGCCCATATAGGTAAAGTGTGGAGAACCTCAGAGCACTGACTGCCCACGAGGCACTGCCAGGAAGCCCATAAGTAAAATACGGAGAACCTCAGAGCACTGACCGCCCACGAGGCACTGCCAGGAAGCCTATAAGTAAAATACGGAGAACCTCAGAGCACTGACCGCCCACGAGGCACTGCCAGGAAGCCCATAAGTAAAATACGGAGAACCTCAGAGCACTGACCGCCCATTAGGCACTGCCAGGAAGCCATAAGTAAAATACGGAGAACCTCAGAGCACTGACTGCCCACGAGGCACTGCCAGGAAGCCCATATAGGTAAAGTGTGGAGAACCTCAGAGCACTGACTGCCCACGAGGCACTGCCAGGAAGCCCATATAGGTAAACTGTGGAGAACCTCAGAGCACTGACCGCCCACGAGGCACTGCCAGGAAGCCCATATAGGTAAACTGTGGAGAACCTCAGAGCACTGACCGCCCACGAGGCACTGCCAGGCTTATTTGCATGTGAAGTCAAAGCTTGATTTCTCAATGCTGTTACATCAAATTATGGCAAAACAGGTGACATTTGTACTCTACTTCTGGGGTCTATACACACACTCTCGTAGTAAATGTCATGATGGGTTTCCTTTAAACTGTCATGGTCAGTGCTACAATCAATATTGAAGACTACAGTTTAAAAAAAATAAAGAGGTTGTCTGCTCTAAACTGAATTCTGTAGTCCCTCTATGTGTCTGCACTTCTCAATCATCCCAGCATATGCACTGCTCACTGCAAGGATTCACCGGTTCCTAAGCGAGAACGGACCTCAGTTATGTGCTATGCATGTTCCAACTACACTGTGTGCAGAATTATTAGGCAGGTTGTATTGTAGAGGATTATTTTTATTATTGATCAACAACTCTGTTCTCAATCACCCAAAAGACTCATAAATATCAAAGCTTCATATTTCTGGAAGTTGGAGGGTTTTTAGATTTGGCTCTTAGGAGGATATCTGTGTGTGCAGGTAACTATTACTGTGCACAATTATTAGGCAACTTCATAAAAACCAAATATATTCCCATCTCACTTGTCTATTTTCACCAGGCAACCAATATAACTGCACAAAATGTAGAAATAAACATTTGACATGCAAAAACAAAACCCAAAAATATTATTGCCCAATATCGCCCCCTTTCTTTATGATGACACTCAGCAGCCTCCATCCATAGATTGTGTCAGCTGCTTGATCTGTTTATGATCCACATTGCGTGCAGCAGCCACCACAGCCTCCAGACACTGTTCCCAGAGGTGTACTGTTTTCCCTCCCTGTAGATCTCACATTTTAGGAGGAACCACAGGTTTCTCTATGGGGTTCAGATCAGGTGAACAAGGGGCCATGTCATTATTTTTTCTTCTTTTAGACCTTTACTGGCCAGCCACGCTGTGGAGTAGTTGGATACATGTGATGGAGCATTGTCCTGCATGAAAATCATGTCTTTCTTGAACGATCCCAGACTTCTTCCTGTACCACTGCTTGAAGAAGTTGTCTTCCAGAAACTGGCAGTAGGTCCCCGGAGTTGAGCTTCGCTCCATCCTCAACCCAAAAAGGTCCCACAAGTTGATCTTTGATGATCCCAGCCCATACCAGTCCCCCACCTCCACCTTGCTGGTGTCTGAGTCGGAGTGGATCTCTCTGCCCTTTACTGATCCAGCCTCTGCCCCATCCATCTGGCCATCAAGAGTCACTCTCATCTCATCAGTCCATAAAACCTTTGAGGAATCAGTCTTAAGATATTTCTTGCCAGTCTTGACGTTTTATCTTATGTTTCTTGTTCAGAGGTGGTGGTTTCTTCAGCCTTCCTTACCTTGGCCATGTCCCTGAGTATGACACACCTTGTGCTTGTTGATACTCCAGTAACGTTGCAGCTCTGAAATATGGCAAAACTGGTGGCAAATGGCATCTTGACAGCTTAACGCTTGATTTTCCTCAATTCATGGGCAGTTATTTTGCGCCTTTTTTGCCCTCACGCTTCTTGTGACCCTGTTGGCTATTTGCCATGAAACGCTTGATTGTTGGTGATCGCTTCAAAAGTTTGGCAATTTCCAGACTGCTGCATCCCTCTGCAAGACATCTCACAATTGTGGACTTTTCAGAGCCGTCACATCTCTCTTCTGACCCATTTTGCCCAAGGAAAGGCATTTGCCTAATAATTAAGCACACCTTATATAGGGTGCTGATGTCCTTACACCACACCCCTCCTCATTACAGAGATGCCATCACCTGATTTACTTCATTGGTAATTGGCTCTCAGCCTATACAGCTTTGAGGAGGACAACATGGAAATAAAAGTATCATGTGATCACAATGCTCATTTACCTAATTCTGCACGCAGTGTAGTGGTTGTGGCCTCACTCAATACAAGTGTGACTAGATGACTACGCCTACTAGTCAGACACTCCCACCTGATGCACGAGTATCAATGAGGTCACGCCCACTAGTCTGGCTCTGGCCGGGAACATGCATACTCCATATTTGCGGTCAATTCCTGGCTTACAGACCGGCAATCCCATGCAGTGCACAGTGCTGTTCTGAGAGGATGGAGAAGTGCAGGCACATAGAGTGACTACAGAATTATCAGTTTAGACCGGACAACCCCTGTAAGAGGAGAATTCAATACTACATAGACGTTCTCTTACCTTTGTGTCAGGAGATCTCGCCATGTTTTCAGGATTTCTTCCTCAGATTCTTTAAGGACATTCCCAGAGTTGCTCACAGGGGGCGCTCCATCACCTAAGGAATAGAAGAAACATAGAAGTGTTCAGAAATTCCAGAACCAAAAACCAAGGAGCAGCGCTCACCGTCACCATATGCTGAAGATCTATTGATATTATAGGCGATTGGCTTAGCGCTAACTCTTTGGATATGGCGTACTCACCACTGCTTGAGTGCACAAGAGGTCGTGTTTTAGCTTGAAGTTTTACTACATTGTATATTGAAGAATTGTTTTTAGTATATCCTGATTTTGTTGTCAACTTTTAATCGATTTTAATAAACACCCCGGCAAAGGGTTAAATGCATACCCTAGGTTGTAATTTTTGAGTTGGTACTAAGCCAATCATCTATAATATAAATACATAGAATCCATAGGGGGAGCACATACGCGGTGTCACCTAGGCTTATAGCTGTAACTCGGTCACGGTAACGCTAGCTCGGTGTTTACTCTAAATCATTGAAAGCATTTAATGTGCAGAAGATCCACTGAGGACGGCAGGATTTACAATGACCTGAATAAGTCTTCACACCCAGTGAACCTGTCCACATTGTTTACATGATACACTCACAAATAGGGGCCATGTTCACACACATGTTTTTTTCACCATCTCTGCGCTTTTTGGGGTGTGAAAAAAAACGCAGGTGCGTTAACGCAGGGTACATGTGAGTGTACATGCGTTTTTCAGGGCCACTTGCGTTTTTTTCCCATAGCCCAAAAAACGCTGCATGCGGTTTTGGGTGCTGGAAAAAAACGCAGGTGTGTCCCCCAACATGGGCCCCTATGGGAAACGCAGGCGTTAACACAGGGCACATGTAGACACCTGCGTTAATGGTAGCGTTTTTGTAAAGGGGCCATCCAAAAATTATTTTTTTTCCAATAGCACCCCCCCCCCCCTATATAATCAAGAAAATAAAATAAAAAATTTTAGGATAGCATACCCCGCCCCCCCCCACCCCCTTGGTTAACAGGAAAAACGGAAAAAAAAATTCCTTCAGCAAAAAACACAAATTTTACAAGGCACATTTTTTGGCACTCTTACAAAAAAACGCAAGTGGTTTTAGGAGTGCTAAAAAAAAACGCAAATTGTGTGTGAACATGGCCATAGATGCATTTTATTGGGATTGTGTGTGATATGTGGGTCCTCCTGTCCTATACATCTGAGTAATCCATCCATGGGTTCCCCTGGTAAATCCGGCAATGGCCGGTACTAATACTAGGTAACAACCAAATCAACAGATTTCTCTTTACAAGTTTGGAACTGATTATTTGTGTGTGATATGTATCCCCAATATCCCTTGTAACCTTGGGGTTTGCTCCTAGGGCTAAACTCCTAAAGGATACTAACATAAAATAAAAAATAATTTGGGGGATGTTTATATCATCATAGCGGTGTCCAAAAGCACGTTATACCTTCAGGTTTTGTAAAACTCTTTGCAATTGAGGGTGATTCCCTCCATAGGGGTTGGTTTTATACACCAGGTCCACATAAGTGTGTGACCCCTGTATGTTTCCAAAAACATCCCTCTCAGCTCGGGAAATGATATATACCGGTCTATTCTCACAGTATAGGGTGGCTTAAATAAATAGTCATCTCTGTATATAAAAAGTGCTGTGCACATGTGCTGACCCCCTGCTTTACAGTCACACCCATTGTGGTTAATGGGTGATCTGTATATACTGTCCTACAGGTTATTCTGTGTTCTTGCAGAATTTGTATATTGTGACTGTTTTTAATCCCTAATGGGACCTTTACACGCCGCTACAGCATGGTGGAAACAACCGGGTTGATGAGACAAATGTATCTTGCACCGCCAAATCAACCCGAAGGTAGCGGCGTGTAAAGTACGTTGTTTCCTCCCGTCACTTGCGGCACCTGTTTCAGAGCAGTGCTCTAAAACAGGTTGATTTCTTTTAATGATCTTTTTATGGAACAGTAAAGAGTTACAATCAAACATTCAAACAGTCTTTCCCTGGCATAAGGGAAAATTTGTAGCAGTTAACGTACATAATATCACTGTTCATAAGTATGTTCGTACTACAAATATTATATATTATTTCCCACAGTAGAATTTATAATAAAAGAAAAACCTTAATTAAACGCTCTATATATAGAGAGTAAAGAGTTTAAAGGGGTGAAAAAGTCAACAAAGGGAAGGATTAAGGATAAAATGGGGGTGGGGAGACGGGTCTGCGAGAGAGGTCGTGGTACTTAAGTCACTCAGAGATATAGGTTTTCGTGAATTCCGTGGTCGACCGATAACACATCCAAGGTGTCCATATTTTCTCAAAGGTCTCATGTGAACTGAATGAGAGAGCCGCTAATTCTGCTGCGCGGTACACCATGTCTATTTCACGTATAAGTTGGGTCTTTGTTGGAGTCAGGTTGGAGTTCCAAAGGGCAGAGATAAGAAGCCTACATGCAGCTATGATATTAGAAGCTAATTTAGAGATATATATCTCTTTCGGCCATAGGAAAAGATTGAGAAGAGCTGTGAGAGGTGTAAGGGCCACCTCTCGTTGCAGAACGCCTGTAAGTAACGTAGACACCATCTTCCAGTGTTCTTGGATAAGGGGCATTGCCACCATATATGGAAATATGTTCCTATGTCGGAGTTACACCTCCAGCAGGATTCCTATGTCGGGGGGTGCCATCTATGTAGTTGTGAGGGGATACGGTACCACCTTGTCACTAACTTGTATGAGTTTTCTTGTATTTTTACACAAGGGGAAGGGCCATGGGATCCTCTATATATTTGTCTTATTTGTTGCTCTGAAAACTCTATCTGAAGATCTCGTTCCCATAGGCCCAAAAAGTCTCTTTTAATGTGGGCAATATCTAGAGTTAGTTGTTTATATAGTAATGATAATACCTTGTTGGGATCAAGCAGTTGTGTACACAATTGCTCAATGTCAGAGGTCTAGTAAAATTTAGATTTTTCAGATGTTTGTGGATGTATGCTTTCAATTTGCCGTATTGTAGAAAAGACATATCTGGTAGGGAGTTAGATTGTTGTATTTCTCTATGTGAAAGCAGAGCTCCATCTATTAGTAGGTGATCAATTGGAATGGGATCGTCTGGTTTCCGCCCCGGACCCACTGACCCAATCGCCTGAGATCTCACAGGAAGATGGCCGACAAGGTCCCGCAGATCCAGAATTGGGGTCAGTGGGGGAAGCAGCCGGCCGCATTCTTTTTTCCAAATAGCAACGGTAGCTTTTGTGAAGGTGTTTCTAATTAATTTTGGGTCGTTAGAGATCTGGAAGTAATGCTAGGGACCTTAGGGGTATTTGCGACATAGTTTCTTCGATTGAGAGCCATAGTTTATGTGGCGGCCTCCTGATCCAGTCTATAATTCTTGTTAGCATAGCTGCTGCATAGTATTTGCATATGTCTGGGGCCCCCATACCCCCTTTGTCTCGTGGTAGTGCAAGTGTCCGATATTTGATGCGTGGTTTCTTATTGTTCCAAATAAAATTTAAAATGAAGGTGTGGATTTTGTTTAAAGTATGTTCCGGGATGCGGATTGGGAGCATTTGGAATAAGTATAAAAATTTTGGTAGAATTATGCTTTTAAGTAGATTTTTTCTTCCTACCCATGATAGAAAGGGCGCTCTCCATGATTTGACTGTTTCTTTTGCTTTTTCCAATGTGGGTATTACGTTAAGGGAAAGAAGGTCTTTATCCGTGTGCCCTATCTTTATACCTAGGTATGTGATGTGTTTTTCTGGCCACGTGAAGGGATATGTATTTTTATATTTGTCTATGGTAGGCTTGGAAATGTTTAGGCCTAGGGCCTCTGACTTAGACAAGTTAATTTTATAATTGGAAAGTCGGCCGTATCTCTCTAAGGTTTGTACAAAAGCAGGGACGCCCCTATCCGGTTCAGACAGAATTACCAGCAGGTCATCCGCAAATGCGGCTGACTTGTGGTGTACATTGTTTAATTGGAATCCTTTAATTTCCTCGTTCATTTGGATGCTTCTTAACAATGGTTCCATAACTAGAACGAATAGTAAGGGGGACAAGGGGTATCCCTGTCTCGTGCCGTTTTTTATTAGAAAAGGATCTGAAAGCATGTTGTTGATTCTCAATTTAGCTGATGGGGAGGCATACATTTTGAATATGGCTTCTATTAGAAGAGAGGGTATATGGAAAGCCAATAGGGTACTACGGAGGAATGTCCAGTCCACCCTGTCAAAAGCCTTTTCGGCGTCTGTGCTCAATAGGACCATCCGTTTATGGTGTCTAAAACAGGTTGATTTCAACCCGATGGTTTCAGCGTGTAAATGAGGAACAGGAGGATTGTTTTGACACCTAAGTAACCTGGGGCGTGACACAGCCTGCGGGATACCACGCCCCATCTGCGGTCATTGGTGGCAGATGCTGCGTTACGATTGGTCGTCGCTGCATAGGGCGGCATATTTAAGGAGCTGACCAGTCACACTACACAATTGCAATAGCGTCATGTATTAGGCAGCCTTCCTGCGCTGGCTGGCCAATCATGATACTATTACATTGTCCAATCATCGTACGAGTGTCTCGTAATCCTCAAATCTGGCACGCCTATGTGTTGTCCCTGCTGCACCAGGTCCTCCCATATTACCTTGTTGTAGAGGCGTGTAAATAAGGTAAGGTGCTCTGCAGAAGGTAAATTGTGGCACCCGGCGGTGCATCCAGGGATAGATTCAACCTTCTGTAAAGCACCTTGTAGCGGCGTGTAAAGGCGGTATCGGGTGCCGTTAGGAACTGTTGGTGCGTGCTCGTGCACGTGAGACACCCGGTTGTTTCCACCATGCTGTAGGGGCGTGTAAAGGTACCCTTATGGTACCTTTACACGCGGCAACATTTCTAGGGTGTCAACAGGTAACTTACTGGCTGCAGTGAAATCATGGAGAGATGATTCCATTTGTACACAGCAACAAGATGGAACCTTGTCTCCATGATTTCTCTTGCACCTCTCCAGTTTGTCCTCAACTCTGCTGGCTGACTAATCCACCTCTCTCCTCACTACTCCCCTATTTCTCCCCTCTGCAAATCTCTTCACTGACTCCCAATTCCACAATGAATCCAGTTACTAACACTGACCTACAAAGCCGTCCATAACCTGTCCCCTCCCTATATCTCCAAACTAACCTCCCACTATCTTCCCTCACATAATCTTCGATCTTTCCTCCTCCTCTTTTCCACACTTATTCGTTCCTCACACAACCGCCTCCAAGATTTCTCCCGAATATCCCCCATCCTCTGGAATTCTGTGCCCCAACACGTCTGATTATCTAACACACTCGGATCCTTCAGACTGAACCTGAAAACCCATCTCTGCAGGAAAGCTTACAGCCTGCAATGACCACGGTGCTACCTCACCACCACCAGAGCTGCCCCTCCCCTCACCACCAGAGCTGCCGCCTCCCCACCACCAGAGCTGCCGCCTCCCCACCACCAGAGCTGCCGCCTCACCATCACCGGAGCTGCCGCCTCACCACCACCGGAGCTGCCGCCTCACCACCACCGGAGCCGCCGCCTCACCACCACCGGAGCCGCCGCCTCACCACCACCAGAGCCGCCGCCTCACCACCACCAGAGCCGCCGCCTCACCACCACCAGAGCTGCCGCCTCACCACCACCAGAGCTGCCGCCTCACCACCACCAGAGCTGCTGCCTCACCACCACCAGAGCTGCTGCCTCACCACCACCAGAGCTGCTGCCTCACCACCTCTGGAGCTGCTTCCCGTAGAATGTAAGCCCACAAGGGCAGGGTTCTCTCCTCTCTGTACCAGTCTGTCGTTGTTAATTTGTTTAATGTAAACTATATCTATAATTTTGTATGTAACCCCTCTTATGTACAGCACCATGGAATTAATCATGCTATATAAGTAATAATAATAATAATAATAATTCACTGTCAGGATGCAGCTGTTGCATGTTCCAGTCATCACATGGCCATTCCACTCATATGCGATTTTCATACTACATCATATATTACGGTTCAGTCACAGCTCTTCTTCCTGCTTACCTGTTGTTTACTGAACATTGAGAGATTCAGGTAGAGAAACTCGTCAGCACCTGAGTGTAAGTGTGAAAATCGCGTACGGATGACTGGACTCACCCCCCCCTCCACAAGCAATCTGAGTAGTCATTATGTGACCAAACTGAATTCTTGCCCTGGGTGCCAGAAACCACGATACACTTCTGGGTGAGTTACAAAGCTCACTACTCAAGCCCTTCAGGACATAGTATAAAGCCTCATTCACACATCAGTATTTGCCAACATCAGGAGTGTCTCCAAAATACAGAACAGGTGTGAATGGGTCCATGATAGTTGTGTGTGTCAGTTCCTCTCCTGGCTTTGGCACATGCACTGATAGAGAATACTAATGTGTGAGCTCACCTGTCTTCTCCCCTTCCGGGGATGGTATGTCGCCTGCTTCCGGGGATGGTATGTCGCCTGCTTCCGGGGATGGTATGTCGCCTGCTTCCGGGGATGGCATGTCGCTGCTTCCGGGGATGGCATGTCGCCTGCTTTCGGGGATGGCATGTCGCCTGCTTCCGGGGAGTGGCATGTCGCCTGCTTCCGGGCATGGTATGTCGCCTTCTTCCGATTCACACATTGAGGGATCGGTTGATGAAGTCGTTGTTTCTTCACTCTCTTCTTGCAAGCGTGTGAGGCCGCGGGGATCTCAAGGTCCTGTAGATGGTGAGGAGAACACGCATTTTTATTTTATTGACTTATTTAAACAAACTGCAGGCGGGGCACTGGGATATTTCAAAAGCGGAACACCCCTTTAATATAACTTAACCCCTTCATGGCCAAGGACATAAGAGTACTCCCTTGGCCATGTCTCTCCCCCTGATGTGAGCTCACGTGCCGAGCTCGCATCATCCCCCACACATGTCAGCTGATCTGTACCTAACAGCACCAATGAGATCAGCGATCAGCCCAGCAATGACCCTTTGAATGACGCCATCAGTGACTGACAGAACAATCCAAAGCATCGCAGCGGAGATTGCGTCCTTTCCTGCCAGCATCAGAGGCCTTGTGATGCAATTGCGGGACCTCCGCTGTTACCTTTACAGCCCAGGGTCCTGAAATGACCCCGGATGCTGTCATGAATCACTTCCTGTGGATGCCTGGCGAGCAGAGGCAGAAAGTGACTGTGAACAGGAGGAGCGATCGGAGAGTGCAGTGCTGAGGCCCTAAGGGGCCAAGTAAAATAAAGTAAATGTAAAAAAAAATAGTATAAAAAAATATGAGAAAAAACCCTATAAAAGTTCAAATTACCCCTCTTTTTCCCCATTGAAAATAAAACTATTAAATAAAAGACACACATTTAGTATTATCACGTTCAGAAATTCCTGATCTATCAAAATATAAAATCAATCAATCAGATCAGTAAACTGCGTAACAGAAGAAAAAGCCCAAATGCCAAAATTACGTTTTTTGGTTGTTACAACATTACAATAAAATGCAATAACGGGCGATCAAAACATCACATCTACCCAAAAATGGTGTCATTACAAACGTCAGATCAAGATGCAAAAAAATAAGCCGTCACACAGCCCCAGATCCTGGAAAATGAGAACGACACGGGTCATGGAAAATGGCGCAAAAGTGCAATTCTTTTTCTTTAAAAACTTCTGAATATTTTGTCACCACTTAGATAACAGTAAAAGTAACATGTTTGGTATCTATGAACTTGTACCAACCCAAGGCATCATACCAACACGTCATTGTTACCATATAGTACTGACCCCAGACA